>WEIU01006261.1:156942-247589 GCA_013389925.1 Aegithalos caudatus | reverse complement strand
TTTTTTTTTGCCTTTGTGGGATGAGGAGGGGCAGGTGAGACCAGCGTGGGGCAATTGCTTCAGAATCTCTGGGCTAACTATGCAAAACCAGCTGTCAGTTTTCTGTTTCACATGATGTTGTAAAATCCCAGCTGACTCTCTCTTATTTCTTGTTAAAGATCTATTGGGATCTCCTCAGCAGAGGAGTAAGCAATGGAAATGTTTCTTTCTTTCTTTTTTTTCCTTTTTTTTTTCCTTATGATGGAGCTGTTTACACTTTGATGCAATGAACAATCCAGCAATACTTGAGAAACACTACAGATACCATATGAGTGTTTGCAGGAGAGAGGAGTGTTGTCAATCAGGTATTGAATGGTTTCTTTACTGTCACAAATAAAAAATTTTAACAATGTAGTTACTTGTGCATGTAATACTTCTCTGGGAAAAAGCATTTCTGCACTTCTCCTTCAGGAACAGGCACTGCCCTGATTCAGCAGGGACTTCTCTCCTGCTAATGCACATCCTTGTTAGAGGGTAAAATCACCCATCTCTGTCCCACCCTCCTCCCCCTCTTTTCTCGGTCACGTGCAGGACTCCTCAGTGGCTGCCCTGGCACCTGCTTGTGCAAACAGAGCTGATGAACTACTGATGAACTCTGCTAAATAAATTGGTGGCGACTCTTGCAGATGTTCCAGCTATTTAGATCTCTTGGATGAGATCATACAATAATTTGTTCAAGTCTCAAAGCTGTGTGACTTCTTTTGAAGGGCTTACTTCAGCTACTTGAATAGCTGTTCTTAACATCACTGCCATATCCACATGAATATCTGAATAAAACACTTTCTTTGGTTGGAAAAATCTATTTTGGGACTTTTTATCTGACACAGTAAGACTTAGGCAGAGCCTTCCTTTCTAGGAAAAGGCACATTTTATTGATGCTTTATGAGCAGAAAGCCTCAGGCCTGTTGAAATTAGCAGCTGGCTCAAGATAGCACATTAGTTGCAATTAAAAATACTTTTTCCTTAGTCCTATGATGGATTGGAATGACCTAACCTGCCTTTACTTTGTACTGGTTGGTCAGGTTTTTTGATTTTTTTTTTTTTTTTAGGTTTGGTTTAGTTTTGTTTTTGTTTTTAATTTTACCAATCTCCTTAGCTGCTGCTTAGGATAAAGATGCCTTTTTTTTTTTTTTTTTCCACTTGGTGAAACAAGTGTTTCAAAATTCATAAAACAGCTCATTTATGGTGGTGAGAAAGATCCTGTTGTTCTGTGCTGACAAACCAAGTGTCTGCAGAACTGAATACACAATAGTCTGTACACCTGTAGGCTTTCCAATGGATTTCCCCCTCCCTTTTTATTGTCTTTTGAGTCAGAAGGAAAGCCAAGAGCTCTGCAGTTCCCTGCAGGATGGGATGAGGCTGTTCCAGGTGGGATGCAGCTTCCAGCAGTTTTCCTGGCAAGTGACTTTTGCCATCCAAACTCCCCACCAGCCCAGCCATGCTGGCAGGAGCCCAGGCAAAGTTTTCCTGGACTCTTCTGCTGGAGAAGGAATGGTCTGTGGGTAACCCATTGTTTTGGACAGGTTGGCAGACAGCCTTGGGAAGCTCCCAGGAGTTCTCTTGGGAAGGAGCTGTTTTGGGAGCACAGTGTCTGTGGTTGAAGCCGTGTTCAGGGGCATTTCCAAGGCACGGGACACAGGGATCAGTGTGGTTCCTAGGGCTGCAGTGCACCCCAGTATCAACAGGTGAGGTTTGGCCATGGCTAAAATGAGATCAGAATTTGGAGGTGGTGGCTGTGTCCCTGTCCCTCCTGGGGCCTCTCTCACTGCCCTCCTCCAGTCGGCATCGCTGGGTTTCGCACCCACCTTTGGATTTAATGACATGGACACCCCTGGAGGGGATGGAAATGGCAGGAGAAGCTGGACACAAGCACAGGTGGCACCTGTCAGCCTCATCACCCCAGGGTGGGCTCCAGCAAGGACGAGGCTGCTGCTGCTCAGAGGGGATCAGAGGAGTCACCGCTCAGCCAGAAATGTGTCGCCCCCTCAGAGAACCTCTGTCCCTCCAGATAATGAGGGGTGATCCTTTTGTCCCTACAAATGTGATGTCACCACCTCTGAATTCCCAGCCTTTCAATAAATGTTGCACTTGAAAGCTCAGGGGGGGTTGTTGGGGAGTTGCTGGCTTGACAATGGGTTGTTTTCTTTGATTTTTAATGAGCTTTTGTGAGGAAAACCAAATTTCTTTATAGTGTAACCTTGTAATTTTTTTTCCATGCTTTGATTCAGTTTGACAATAAACTGTGTTATTTTTTTTATCCTCTTCATGTCTGATAATGCAAATAGTTCAGGTCTCTTCCCAGAAATCCCCCTTTGTCTGTCCACATGCCCTTCTCCATGGGGGGAGCATTGGGAGGGGGAAGCAAAGACTTCAGAGAATCAGGCCAGAAAGTTCTCATTCCATTCTTCTCACAACTCTTGGGAGCTGCTAGGCTTTAATAAAGATGAAAGCCTTGACTGCTGAGCACCAAGGCCGCCTTCCTCTGGCAGCAGATTTGGCAGAAATCAGCTCCTGTTCCTTTTGGTAAACCTGCTGATAATCTGGCTGCTTTCCAAAGCCACTGAAGCCTGAGAGATGGAGCTGAGGGGAAGGAACAAGATCCCGGGTTGCTGGAGGGGAATCAGGGACCAGGAGGAGAGGTGATGGTGGCTGGTGGGGTTTCTGCACAAGCCCCTTTCAGTCCTGCATGCAGCACCCCTTGTATGACATTCACAGCATCCCCGAAGTTTGGTTTCTCACCTGCCTGTCCTGGGTTTTTAGGGATAAGTGGGGCTGTGAGTGGATCAGGATGGCTGCCTTTGTCACCTCTGCAGTGTCACCTCTCTGTCACTGGGGAGAGAGTGCTGATGTTGAGCAGCTGACCTGGCACATGTCTGGGGTCACCCACTCTGCACATTTATCCCAAGGGAAAGGAGAAGCTGGGGGAGCTGCCTCCTGCTGGAGCTGGATTGGTTCTGGGTGCCCATGTGGAGCAGTTTCTCACCTGGCACACGTCTCAGGTCTGCATGGAGGGATCAAGCTGGAGAAGGTGGTTGCAAGTTAAGCATTTGCTGGAAGACAAACCCACGGAAAGGTGAAAGTCTGGCATTTTCATGTGTGTTTTTAAAAGGAAAATCATTTTATAAATGCTGTTGGGTTTTTTCCTTTCTAACCTCTGCCTAATCCCGTGGTTAATACCTGCTGCACCCTCAGAAACTGAGAACCAGAGATTTCTGTAAAATTTACCTGTGGGGTTTTTAGTACACCTGAAATGGGCCATCTTTTCCTTCACAAGCAAATGCATCGAGAAGAAGAGGGGAAAGTGTTTTGTCAATATCTGAAGAACTCATTTAATCACGGAATTACAGAATCATTTTGGTTGGAAAAGAGTCACAGCTGAGAGGGACCAGGTGCTGTGTAGGAGTAGGGCTGAGGCTGAGCACAAACAGGTCCTGCCCTTGGCTCTGCATCACAGGGCTGGAGCTCTGTCTGACTCCTAACTTCCCTTCTGATTTTTCCTCTAAATAATGCCTGGAGCCTTGGTCTCACTGGAATCCTCTGTAAGAGATCTTAGTCACTCAGAGCAGGTTCAGATGAGTAATCACCCACTGGTCTGATCCCTCATCTGCTGGATAGATCTTGGAATAACAACCAGAGGGACCAGGCAAATACTTGGGATGATGATGCTTGGAAAACAATTGGGTTTTTGTTGCATCCCAAAAAGGAGCATGACGGGGAAAGGTTTGGAGGGCTTTTGTGGCTCTGGATTGTGGTGGCCCAAGCCGTGGCATGGTCTGGCCATGGCAGCATTTGGCTTGGATGTGTCTGTGATGGAAGTCTTGGAAAAAAAACCAGGATTTTAAAGGCCCTGGCCATGCAGGGCCCGGTCACACCACGAGATGGTGCAGCCGTGCAGCGCTGCCCTTTAAAGGCGCCGTAGAGGAGATTTAAAAGGCATTAATTATCTCAAAGAAGAGCATCACCACAGCTTCGGATGTCTGAGTCCCCTGCCAGGATTGTGCTCCACAGATCCATGGATAACATCTTCTTTCAGGTACATTTTGGTATTTCACAAGCAATTTCTTCATTTGCCCAATTATTCCTGAGTTTCCTCTGAGATGGGAACCTGTGGCTCCACACCTGAATACAGGATAAGTATTCGTGATAATTCCAGTCACTGATTATTTATTCTTCCACGAAAATGCAGAAATATGTGATCAGCACAGAAAATAAAAGAGGTAAATCAACACTTCTCAAATAGCTGAGTTCCAAATTATATCCTTACATCTCCCCTAGTGTGCTAAACCATTTTTTCTTCCAAAAGCTTTGCTGCTCACCTTCTTTTTTTTTTTTTTCTCTTTTGAAGCAACATCATTTTAAATTGAGCTTTGGCTGAAGTACACGAGGAGAACTGTGGACAAATGTTGAATCTCCAGGAGGGGGAGGAATACAGAGAAGAAATAAAAGTGGTGCCAAGCTGGCAGGTGTGTGACAAGGCACATTCCCTGTGCCAGTTCCGCTCCCTGCCCGTGTCCAGCGTGCGGGGGCGAGGGGACAGGGCAGCCAGGGGCACAGGGAGAGGGGCCAGGGGGTGCCTTGGGGAGGCTGAGCTGGAACAGAGGCTGGGAAGAGTTGGAGAATAAAGTAGATATTTATTAAAAGGCCTTTAAAGGTACACCTTGGGCGGGACAAAGCCTACACCCAAGGTGGACACAAAATGGACACAAAATGGACAAACAGGCACGAGGTCTCACACTTGGATCAGTTTGGGTCCATTTGCACCTTGGGGTTGAATTGTCCAATCCCAGCTCCAGGTTCTGCAGTCCCATCCTTGTTTTCTCCCTTCAGCCCCCCTTGTTTGTGCTTTGGGGCCTGGAAACTTGTGCCAGTTGTCCTTGGAGTGCAGCAGGAAAAGGATTTGTTTTGTGTCCCTGCTGTGTGCAGAGCTGAGTGACCCTGAGTGTGAGCTCAGAGCTGCACCCTGGGCACCACAGAGCCCGGGATACAGGGAATGAAACTGAAGGCATCACAGGCTAGACCAAAAGGGTTGGACCTTTCCAGGGAATGACCCCACACCTGCAGGGCTGCCTCTCCCTGTTAGTGACTGCAGCATCTGCTCTCACATTCCCAACACACTCTTGGGTTTCCTGGGAGAAAAGGGGGGTTTTCCAAGCCATTAGCCACCCCTTGCAGCCCATCTCCTTGGCTTTCTGCTCTCCTGGCAGGCTCCTTCCCACCTGGAAGTGCCTCCCTGTGAGGAGAGACCAGAGGAGTTCAGTCCCTGCTGCCTGGAGATCAGAAGGCTCAGGGGGCCCCTCATCCCAGCACCCCAGTGCTGAAAGGTGCTACAAAGAGGATGGAGGCTCTCTGTTCACACAGAGCCATGGAGGAGACAACAAGGAATGGCTATAAGTTGCCCCAGAAAAGGTTTTATCTTGACACAATATTTACAGTGAGAACCATGGAAGCAACTTCCCCAGGGATGTGGTGGAGTCCCAATGGCTGGAGGATTTCAAGGTGTGACTGGACAATGATGGAAAACCTCACCTGGGCTCCCTTTCTGTGAGAGGTTGGACCAGATGATCAAGATCTCTTTGATTCTGTGATTCCCATTTGTCATCCCCCCTTCCTGGCCAGCTGTCCCCAGGAATGGGGTGGCCATGGTAAATCAGGAATGCTCTGCAGCTCCAGCAGCTGAGGAGGAGCCATCCACCCTTGGCTATTTCCTTCTGGCTTGGATGGTGCCTCCTCTTTTGCCTCTCTTTTAATTCATGAAGGCAAGACTGCCTGAAAAGTCAAATCCCATCTGGGATCCCTTCCTGGGCCCAGTTCCTGGCTTTTCTAGGACACAGCTTTGCCCATCACAGGCAGCTCCAGCCACATGGGGCCCTGGAGGTGTTGGAGCTCAGGGGAAGCTGCTGCAAGTGATGCTACAAGAGATGCTCCTGCATCTCTCTTAGCAAAACAAAGTCATAGTCAGCTGCAAAAATCAGATTATCTGCAAATCCATGTTCCCCATGGGATGCAGGATGAAGGTGTAACTTGATGAATGTAACCCAGCCAATATGAAAAAATTAAATTAAAAGGAGAAAACTTCTTGACAGGCATCTCTTGACTTTTCCAGTGTGCCAGGGAAAAGGTCAGACTCCAGTTAATGGTTTGAGGTTAAATCTGGGTCTCTCCAAGATCCAGTTTCTTCTCAAATTCCTTCAGTTCCTTGGATGCTGTTGGGGCACAGGCACTTCTCACCTTCACTCCTATGAAAGGGAAAGAAATTATCTATACCTCATTGTCCAAGGGGTAAAACCATTCCACAAATAATATATTTTCTTTTATATTCTGTAAAGGTTGTGGCCTCATCTCATTTGATTCCACATCACTCTTGTTGTCCTAGAAGTCTTTGGGTGCTGGGGGATAAATGTTTTTTTATCTGCCTGCAATGAGTCAGCTACAGGCAGCAAAGGGAGCCAGATTTTCTGGCTGCTTTAGATTTTCTAAATTTCAACTTTACAGGAAAAAAAAAAAAATCAAGTTCTTCTTTTAACTTTTTCATAACCGGGTTGTCAGCTGTGACACTTTGTTATGATGTTTTTTAAAATAATGAATTTGATGTGCTTGCTGACAGGCTGGATCACACAGGCACTGGGTTTGTACGCTGACACCCATTTTTAGGGATCTCACCACCAAAATAGGTATCAGCTCCATCCTGGAGACAGTCAGAAACGTTGAAGCAGAGCCACTAATTAGTCATAATGGTGGGTTCTTTTCCCTAATATCATTTTGAGCTTTAGAGCAGGTACCTCCTGAGAACTGATCTGTGATTATCAGCGAGGCAGAAATTGGATCATTAAGAACCTGTGGAAATAAAGAGAGCAGCAGCTCATCCTCCAGCAGGACGAGCACATCCTGGGCTGCATCACAAAAATTGGCACCAGCAGGTGGAGGGAGTTGATTCTCCCTCTGCTCTGCCCTTGTGAGTCCCCTCCTGCAGTGCTGGGACCAGCTCTGGGCTCCCAACACAACAAAAACGTGGAGCTGTGATGCCTTAAGTTGTAGCTTTCATATTTTTAGATTCTGTGCTGCATAGGGCAATTTTGAGCCTCATATTAAGTGCTGGTAAGCTCTTCACAGAACAGGGAGACAAAACAAATCCTTTTCCTGCTGAAGACCAAGGACAACTTTCAGGCCCAAAAGCACAAACAGTGAGGAGGAACAAGGGAGGAACAAGAAGGATGGGACCTCACAACTTGAAGCTGTAATTGGACAATTAAACTACAATATGCAAATGGCCCAAAACTTATAAAAATGTAACATCTCGTGACCAGGGGGGCATTTTTCTGTTTATTCTTGGTCCACCCTGGGTACAGTCTTGGTCAAGATTCTGTCTTGCCCAAGGTGGATCCTGGAGACCTTTCAATAAATGCCTACTTTATTCTCTAGCTCTGTCCAGTCTCTGTTCCAGCTCAGCCTTCCCAAGGCATCAGCTGCTGGAGTGACTCCTGAGGAGGCCACAGAGATGTTCCAGGGGCTGGATCCAGGCTGGGAGAGCTGGGGGTGCTCACCTGGAGAAGGGAAGGCTCCAGGGAGAGCTCAGATCCCCTTCCAGGACCTAAAGGGGCTCCAGGAGAGCTGGAGAGGGACTTGGGACAAGGGATGGAGGGACAGGACACAGGGAATGGCTTTACACTAAAAGATAGAAGATTTGGATTAGATATTAGGATTAAATTCTTCCCTGTGAGGATGGGGAGGCCCTGGCACAGGTTGCCCAGAGAAGCTGTGGCTGCCCCTGGATCCCTGGAAGTGTCCAAGGCCAGGTTGGATGGAGCTTGGAGCAACCTGGGACAGTGGAAGGTGTCCCTGCACATGGTAGGGGTGGAACTGGATGAGTTTTAATGTCCCTTCCAACCCAAACCATGCTGGGATTCTAGGAGATCCCACCTGCCATGGCCCTGCTGAGAATGACAGCAATTACAGATGGGTCAAAGTGCTCTGAGTTGCCTTTTTAAATGCCAATATTTTATCAAAACAAACCCCAGCACTCTCGATTTCTACAGACTTCCTGCTCCCCTCTCCTATTCTATAGCAGCTCTGGAACAATACAAGAAAAGACTTTTTTTTCAACAGCATTTTCAAAGTTCATAACAGTTCTGTGATTATTATTTTATTTCCTTTTTTTCTTTAAGTGAGCAGCAGCTACAGCTTTACTGCTTTTATCAGGCTTGAGGCTGTTATAAAAAAGCTGCACTCCTGTAATGAAAGAAACACAGAGATGGGAAAACTAAGGCTGCTACTGTACCAGTGAGCTCTTTGTGGCCTCTGCACATTCAATTTTAGCTTGCAGGTAGCCTGAACCACTATTCAAGGAAGGGAAGGGGAGAGAGAGGCTGAATTCTAAATGGTCCAGATCTGTAAACTGTTTTCCTAAATGTTCAGAAATCCTGATGCTCTATTTAAAATTGCAACAGTGCAAGGTGGGAGGGGAGAATGACTGTATCAGGCTGAGGTAGGAGGGAGGATGGGAAGCACAAGCTGTCAGGTACTGGAGCTGCCCTCAGATCCACAGCAGCTTCAAAGCACTGCATCAAACCCTGCCTGTCTGAGCTGGGAAACATGCAGGGGTGAGGAAAAATGACATCAGCTGCCTGTTTGCTGGGAAAAACCGTGGTGGGAGAAGCCTCTCCCATCTCAGGTCAGCCCAAGGTGGGAATGGCCAGAAAGTCATTCATAGAATCATGGAATGGTTTGGCCTGGAAGGGATCCTAAAAGCTTATCCAGATCCAATGCCAGAATGACCAAAAAAGTCATTCATAGAATCATGGAATGGTTTGGGCTGGAAGGGATCCTAAAGCTCATCCAGATCCAAAGGCCTGCCATGGGCAGGGACAGCTCCCACCAGGCAGGTTGAGGTCAGTGTTTCCCTTGCTGTTACCTGCTCCAGCTGATGTCTGTCTCCACCAGAGGTTTGTAACGTGGTTTTGCTCATCCTTCAGCTCCCCCAGCCTGGCCAGAACTGCTGCTTACAGAAAATCTGGGGGGAAAAAAATGTTTTAGTCATGCCCAAAGCCCCCTGGAGAGAACTAAACCCTCCTGTCTCAAGCTCAGTGGGATTGGAGGGGCTTTCCAAGCATCATTTCTTGAAGCAGTTTCCCCAGGAAGAGCCCTTTCCTGTGAGGATTTGGTTACTGGCTTGTGGGAAGTGAACTGTGGAGCTGGAGGGGGATAAAGCAAGGCACTGTGTTAAACACTGCTGTATTCCAGGGAAGCTCAGTGCAAAATCACATCATTTGTCAGTGGATCCATGGATACAGCCACACCTGACTGATGCTCCCCCAGCCAGACCAGGGAAGGGTGTCAGGGATGGGTCTCTGAAGCCATGGAGGAACAACCTGCAGTTGAAACCCCATGAGGTGCAGAAGAGAGTTTTCCCTGGGAGTGACTGAAATCAGATGTGAGCGGGGAAATCTCCTTGAGTGACAAATCCAAGCAGATCAAATACATGGATAGCGAGCAGGGAGATAAAAGGAGGTGGTAATGAAGTGGGAGTCAGTCTCTTCTCCTGTGTAAGAAGCCATAGGACAAGAGGAAATGTCCCCAAGTTGTGCCAGGGGAGGTTTAGTTTGGATATTAAGGAAAATTTCTTCACCACAAGGGTGGTCAGGCAGTGGCACAGGCTGCCCAGGACAGTGGTGGAGTCACCATCCCTGGAAGTGTTCAAAAACTGTGTAGATGTGGCACCTGGGGACAGGGTTTGGTGGTGGGCTTGACAGTGCTGGGTTAAAGATTGGACTCATGGATCATAGGGGTCTTTTCCAAATTTAAAGACTGAATGATCCTGTGCAATGAATGACAAGGTCTGGTTGGATCCCCTGTGCTGTGCATCAGAAGGAAAAACAAGCACGAGTTTAAAACAACAAATCACTGCCAAAAAAAATCCCCATCTCATTCGAGGAAGGGATTTTCAAAAGGAGTTACATAAAAACTAGGAAATAAATGCTGCTGCTCTGCTGGATGCCAGAGAGACTTCAGTGGAAGCTGTGGTCAGTGCCACTGGGCCCTAGGGCAGAAATCAGAGATAAAGTGGGTTAGGAGAGCCACAGAACAGAGAGTGTGGAAAGCACAGTGGGAGAAAAACAACACAAAGAGAGGCACTTCTCTCCTTTGGTGTCCCTGCCCATGGCAGGGGGTTGGAACTAGACAATCCCTAAGGTCCCTTCCAACTCAAACCACCCTAGGATTCCAGAAGAGGGAGAAAGTTGTTACCAGGATAAATGCCTGGCTTTCAGCAGGATGCCTGATCTGTGTCACATCAAAAAGATAATTCTCAACACAAAACCAATATTTCAGCAGTGTTTAAGGACAACCATACAGATACATCCTTGCTGCAAGGGCAAATGCTGCAGTTGGAGTGGATGATTCCTGCAGATCCTTTCTAACTGAAAACTTTTCTCTTCTCTTCTCTTCTCTTCTCTTCTCTTCTCTTCTCTTCTCTTCTCTTCTCTTCTCTTCTCTTCTCTTCTCTTCTCTTCTCTTCTCTTCTCTTCTCTTCTCTTCTCTTCTCTTCTCTTCTCTTCTCTTCTCTTCTCTTCTCTTCTCTTCTCTTCTCTTCTCTTCTCTTCTCTTCTCTTCTCTTCTCTTCTCTTCTCTTCTCTTCTCTTCTCTTCTCTTCTCTTCTCTTCTCTTCTCTTCTCTTCTCTTCTCTTCTCTTCTCTTCTCTTCTCTTCTCTTCTCTTCTCTTCTCTTCTCTTCTCTTCTCTTCTCTTCTCNCTTCACTTTTTCCCACCTCTCCCCACTTCTTCTCACTTCTCTCTCCAACATGAATGCCAAAACAAGATACTTGTAGCCTCTGTGAGCTCCTTTTAGTGCAGATGTTGAACATCAAATCCAGCCACTGAGCTCCAGCAGCACACAACTCTGCAGACCCCAAAGATGTCTGGGCAGGAGCTGTGAGTCCTCTTCAGAATCCTTCACACTTCCCATTTCCCTTGTCTAAGTGGGGACACCCCTGATCTGGACAAGCACACATCTTCTGTCACTGTCACCTGTCACTGTCACTGTTGTGAGGCTTCTGGCCACCCCTGCATCCCTGGGACCACAAGAACACCTGCAGCTGGAATTTTTTGGCACAAATGCATCTGGACTCCTCTTCAAAAGCAAATGTTGTGGAAGCTCCCAGCAGCCAGGAAGGGTTTACCTGCTGCTGCTCTGCTTTCAGGGAGTGTGAGGTGCAAAGCACCCCAGTGAAGAGACTGGGAAGTGTAACCCAGCTGGGAAGGCTGATTTAGGAGAGAAGAAAGGGGGTGTAAGGAAATAACTTCAAGCCTGCATCACTGGGGATTTGAAGTGGTTTGGATTTTGGCTGAAATGGCTGAGAGCTGGGGTGTGGGCCTTTATTGAATAATCACCATTTTCTGTGTAAATTGCAAAAATGTTCCTGAGAAACCTCTGGTTTTCCAGTTGTTCAGACCACACATTTCCTGTGTGTAAAATGTGCTCCTTTAGAAATGTCAGGTCCTTTCCTCCCCAGACAGGTTATCCAAGCAGCAATCCTGTGTCCCCTGCAGTTCTCCAATCCCTGTTTCCCTGCAATTCCCCAATCCCTGCTGTGTCCCTGCAGTTCCCCAATCCCTGTGTCCCTGCAGTTCCCCAATCCCTGTGTCCCTGCAGTTCCCATGAGGAGCAAAGGGTGCAGCTGCAGGACCAGGACAAGCAGGGATGTGCAAACACACACAGTGGTCAGTGCTAACTGCTTGCTTCACTCAGCTGCCTGAAACCTGGAAACCAGTCCAGCCTGTTCCAATCCCCTCCCTCGACTGATTCCTGGCCTTCAGTGCATCAGAGATGGGCTCTTTCCTTGTGGGACTGGAAAATGATTCATCCACCAGCACAGGAATGCAACCCTGGAGGCATCGTTTGCAGGCCTCTCCCAAAATCCTCTTCTGGAGCTGGATTTCTGTGTGGAAGGAATGTGATCTGGAAAAGTCCTCCCCAGTAAATCTTTGAGCAAAGAGGAGACAAGTCCCATTCTCATTCTGACCCTCAGCCTCATCCAGATCCTTGCTGAGGAGAGAAAACATCCTAAACCCAAGAGTGGATGCAGCAGATCTGCCTCAAGGGCCGGGACTCCTGCTCAGGTAGGTGTGAGTGCCCTGCCCTTCCTCAGTGCCTCCCTCCTCCTCCTCCTCCCTGTTTGCAAAGGGGGTGATGCCTGTGTCTGCAGGGGAGGGCCCGTGTCAGTGCACATCGATGCTACCACGTGCCTGGTGCTGTCACTGGAGCCACCCCTGCCTGTCCCCAGGGGGATCTGGAGAGCAGGGAGATTTCCTGGTGTGCTGTGTTGTGTTTGTGTTGTGTGCTGGTGCCCCTCTGCCCTGCTGGGTAATGTGTTTAATCCAAATCAGCCAAGCCCTGGGTGTAAAGGGATGTGAGTTCTGCAACTTCTCATGATTTCCCCTGCTGCCAAAAATAGGGGAGACAACACTGCCCTTTGCAGGATGAGCTCTTTGGGTGAGTGCTGCTATTAGAAGAGCCTGGAAAAGTAGGAAGGAGACATAGGAATCCAGCCAATTCCTGTTGGGGAGTGGCACAGGGATGCCTCAAGAACAACCTCTCACTGGTATTAGAAAGAGTCCCATCCCTCCTCCAGGGAAGTAACGTGAGCCTCTTGTGTGGTGTTCAAACACAGTAACCAGAACTTCCTGGGAAAAGGCTCTGGGCTCAGCTGAGCTCTGAGCCAGTGCTGGGCGGTGTCTGTGTGAATATCCCAGTTGTTCTCAGGGAATAACCCCAGAAGGTTCCTGGGAAGCACTGGCTGTAGCAGCCTTGTAGCAATGAAAATTAGAGGGTTTCAGGCAGCAGCACTGCTCCTCCCCAGCCTGTCATGCACCCACAGGGGTGGCTGGGGGACACCATTCCTTGTTGGCACCCAAGACTGTGTCTGACTTTTTTAACTCCACGTGCAGCACAGCAGGAGGTGTAGCCCAGAGGGGACACAGGAGCTGGGGGTTCAGCTCTGGCTTGGACTCTCTGGAGATCATTTCTGAAAAGGCCCCTGAAGTCTACAGACTGTGATGTTGCCTAAAAAATGTCTGTTTGAATTCTTCACTCATTGAAAAGCTGTAACAACACAAATCAGGCTTGCACTTTATCTTGGGGGTATGGTTTGGTGGTAAATGTGGCAGTGGTGGGTTAATTGTTGGGCTTGATGATCTTAGAAGGCTTTTCCAGCCTTAAATATTCTGTCTCCCATTTCTGGGAAGTTCTGTGGGTCCCAGATAACCCAGCTCACTCCAGCCCACCCAATTTGTGACCCTTGAGCTGACCCACAAGAAGGAGGTGGAGAGGACGTGCACAAGTGCATGGACCACGTGGGCAGGTGTGTCAGGCACCTGGCAGAGTGCCTGCTGTCCATCCACCAGCTGGAGCCAGGCTGTGATGGGATCAGCAGATCAGCACCCCTCTGCTGCTGGCAGAGCTCCTCCCAGCAGCCTGAGGTGACCAACACCTGACTGGGGGGGCAATGGGCCAGGGAAGGACACCAGGCACAGAGACTGCACTCCTGGGGCCTGCACAAAGCAGGGAGGGGTGACTGCAGGAGGGTGGCACTTTCCCAGCCTGTAGGGGTGGTGGGTGGATTTCTGCTGCTCCTTCCTGCTTGGCACAGGCAGGGCTGCATTCCTGCAGACAATGGCTCTGCCTGGGCAGTCCTGGCCACCTGCTGTCCCCTGGCCATGCAGGCACAGCCTCGGCTCTGCCTGCAGGTTCCTGGGCTCAGGAGCTTGCAGAGATTTTGCTCACTCCTGCACCTTCTCAGAGCTGCATTCATTAGCTCTGCTTAGCAAATGTGAACAAGAGGAGTGATGAACTCAGCTCACCTGCCAGACTACCTGTCCTGGAGAAACCTTTGCTCTGTTTTGGGGAACAAACTCAAAGGTCCCTAAGAAAAATCGAGACTCTCTCCCAGGGCACAACTCTCACCTGACACAGGACAAGGACATCCCCTATGCTCTCCAGACTGGCACCACAGCCTGGCAGCTGCTGTGATCCTAACAATCTCATGGGAGAGGCTGGTGAGCCCTGGCAAAGGCAGGAATTCAAGATTTCATCCCATACCTGAGCACACGGTGACTTTCTGTACTCACACATGCAGCCTGGTCACTGAAATGAGACTGGTTAAAAATTAAGTTTGCAAGGGAGGGTGGAGTTATTTTGTGGGCACTCAGGTATGGTCACCAACGGGAGCAACCAGGTTTCCCACAGTTGTGAAAGGAAATAAGGAAGAAAGGAAATAAACAGTGCAGGTGAGAGCTCCAGCTGCCTTTAGCAGCAAAGCCAATATGTTCCATAGCTACCTCAGCATCCAGTGATCCTGACCACAGTAAAGCCATTGGGATTAAAACCCAGTTGGATTACTGAGTGCCAAAGGAGCAGCCTTGTACCCTGCAGGGGAGAAACCCAGGCTACCTCCCTTACAGGGTGAGGGTGAGCTGTGGGGAAACTGAGCCAACTTTCTGGTTCCTGCATGGACATCCCATGTAATCTTGTCCAAAAGGCATAAATAACCTCTGCTTGCCTCAGCTCCTGTGTTGGAAGAAGACATTAATCCCTCACCTTGCTTGCTGGTGGTGTGACTCCTGTGAAAAGACAGCTGCAAGGAACCTGAACCTCAAGGGTTGTCACTGCCACGGCACAAGTGATTTCCTCCTCCACAGGATGCCATGGGATGACCTTTGTCAGGCTCACACACCCATTAACCAGGGCTGAGCTTCCCCTGCCTGTGAAATGTCTCCTTGCTGCTGGATTCAGCTGATGCTGGAAATGGCAGAGGCTCTGCTTTTTGACCCTGACCAAAGTGTGCTGGAATTTGCTGGGTTTCATAAGGTTTTCATTAGGGCTGTGAGAGAGCCCCTGAGGTTTTGTGAAAAACCTCCTAAACTCTCCGCACAACAATTTGCAAAACTGTTCTCTTTGTAGGGGTGTTTGATTTTACTGACCCACTCTGCCTTTTTTTCTTCCTCTCTCAGTGTCTCCCTCTTCAAGGTGTACACATTGCTGCAAGGGAAACATCTGATCCATACTATGGCTGAAAGGATGGTCAGGCATTGGCACAGGACAGTGATGGAATCACCATCTCTGGAAGTGTTCAAAACCCCATAGATGTGGCACTTGAGGACAGGGTTTAGTGGAGGACCTGGCAGTGCTGGGTGAATGCATGGACTCAATGATCTCAGAGGTCTTTTCCAACCTTAATGATTCTGTGGCTGAGGGACAGGGTGGTGACAGGATGATCAGGAGGAGGTTGGGTACCATTACCAAGTTGCCAGGCTCATGTTTGGGTGATCTGGGTTTGTTTCTGCTTTTATTACCCAGTTCCTGCCAGTGGAAAACCTCTGTGTGTATCCTGTGCTCCCTCCCTGCTATCATCCCTACCAGGGCAAGCAATAATCCCTGTTACCTTCTTAAAACAGACATGGGACTGGAAAACCTCTCAGTGCAAGGCACCTACAATGCCTTCCCTGGGATTAAGTCCTGAATCAAGATTTAAGATCTCTAGAAGATTGTAATTTAATATCAAGAATCAGCAGCTGATGGCTCAGCCAGTTGTGGCTTGTGTACAACTGAGAAAAACACTCAGGAGCAGGAACAGCACAGCTTTGTTCTCCTGCACATTGTTCCCCCATGGGTACTCTGTGAAGCTGAGATGAAACCCACCCCGTCAGACTCCATCTCTTTCCCTAAAGGGTCAGCTCCTGCTGAGTCTTCACTGCCACCAAGCACTTCCCTAAAGCTTCTCAGCATTCTGGAAAAGCAGGCTCATTTTCTGCAGCAGCAAACCCAAGTTTTCCTAGCACAAACCTCATCCATTTTTGCAGATAGTGAGATAACCCAAAGAACATCTTGTGCCCATCAGCATTAGGAGCAGGGTTTGACAGCAGCAAGGGGGCCTTGGGGATTTGGGTGCTTCTGGAAGTTTCCCCAGATAAAACAGCGATCTGAACACATCCAGATCTGGCCTGGGGCCCCTGTGCTGCATTCCTCCTGTGCTGGAAGGCAGCCAGGGCTGCCACGTCACGGTCCCACCTGGGCTATCCTGTTTTCTCAGTGCACCTGCTAATTCCTGGCAGTGGCAGGCCAGGTTAAACGGGGAGAGGTGCAGAGGAGCCCACGCCCGCAGTGCACACAGGCAGGGATGGCTGCCCCTCCTCTGCCACCTCCCCTGCACCCACTGGGTTCCAAATTAACCTCCTGGAAGGGGAGGGCAGCTCTTCTGCTCCAAGACAGGAGTTGTTCACCAGCAGAAGTCTGGAATAAAGCTCCTCCCCAAAGGTTGGGAGAATGTGATTCTCCCAAATGGAATTTTGGAAAGCACGCTGGCATGAGTCCCTGTGCAAAAGCTCCAGCCAGAGCTCCCACAGACAGACCAAGGGACATGACAGCCATTCCATCAGTATTGTTGTAGTTATACTCACTGGGGTATTTCTCCTGGCTAGCAGAGACTTACAGTTGTGCATCCCACCTCCCAGGATGGGTTGTAGACATTTTAGGATGTAGGAGAGAACTCAAGACCAACCAGAAGCCCTGCCAGACCTTGCTGTCAATGCTGCAAGAAGTCACCACCTGTGTCTCTTTCAGGAAGGTACTTTTGCCCATCATCCTGAGGACACACAGGCCCCATATCTCCAGTCCACAACCCAACACAGATGGCTTAAAATGGATTTTGCACTGACATGGCCAAGAATAAATTGGAGCAACAGCTACAGGTTTGCTCAGCCTGAGTGTTGTAACCCCCATGTCAGAGACTGCTCCTCTCTTAACCTGCTGTGAGCTTCTGACTCTGGAAGGGCGAACTGCATCTCCAGAGCTCTTGCCAAAGCTCCTCCTGCCCCAAATCAGCATTTACCCTGGTGCCCTTGGCTTGCCAAGGCCACACCTTTCTTCAGCAGGGGCCCATCCTGTTCCTGCCTCCCCAGAGTCTGCTCTGTGCACAGAGAGGCCCCAGGGCTGTGCTGGGAGGGCTCCTTAGGAATACTGAGGGTTCTCTGTGTGCAGGGAGCCACTGACTGGCAGCAAGGGACCAGAGGAGGATGCAATCCCTCCCTGTGGCTCGAGAGGTGTGTGAGAGCAAGGCTGTGCACTGCAGCACAGCCACGCTCCTCACCTGAATGCCCAGGCACCTTCTCCTGTCCCAAGATATTCCCATCTGCTCCTGCTAACCATTAACCAGCACCCTGGTGTCTGCCATGGGCTGCCCTGTGCTGCCCTGTCAGGTGCTGCCCACAGAGCTCTAGAACAGGATCACAGAATCATTTAGGTTGGAAAAGACCCATAAGATGGAGTCCAACTGTAAATCCAGCACTGCCAAGGCCACCTCTAAACCCTGTCCCCAAGTGCCACATCTCTATCTTTGAAATCCCTTTAGGGATAATGACTCCACCACTTCCCTGGTCAGCCTGTTCCACGGCTTGATAATCCCTGTGGTGAAGAATTTTTTTTTTCCTAATATCCAAGCTAAACCTCCTTTGGCACAACTTGGAACCATTTCCTCTTTTCTTACATTACCTGGGAGAAGAGAACCAAGCCCCAGCTCCTACCAGGGAGTGTAGGGAGTGATAAGGTCTCATCAGAGAGATGATCTTGCAGTCAGCACACAAGCATTTGTATTGCCTTCTCAACTTTTCCCCCACACCTGGGAGCACAGGAGGTGAGGGAGCAGTAGGTTATAACCCAATCCTCCTCTATCAGATCAGTAGTCACACAATGCAGATTTTCATTTGGAATCACAATTTTGTAGAGCAGAGAAGCTCCTGAGGGAGGCTACCTGAGGGATGTGCACTGAAATGTCACTTGCTTGGGTTGTGGGTCAAGGAAAGCCCATCTGAAAGCTTCTCAGAAATTCATGCAGTGCTTTAGAAATTCATGCAGTGTTTTTGTTATTACAAGTCAGCATCCTTAATCTCAGACTGATGCGTGTTTTGAGCAGCCTGTGTTTTTGTTTGTTTGTTTGTTTGTTTTTAACTCCTTCCCTTGCTTTTCCAAGGCATGAGGCCCCTGCTGTGTTATCTCATCTGCAGGGCTTGGCCCTTCCCTCTTCCTCCCAGAGCTCCATACCCAAAAGCAGGGTGGAAATACCTTTGGAACGTGTCATTTTGCAAACACATCCTTGGCAGAGCCTGTTTCCCCGTGCACAATGTCAACCTTGTCCACAGGCATGTGGGATGCTCCAGGCTGAGGCAGATGTTGGGCCATTCTGCTGCCAAAGCCTGAGGTTGCAGTTCTGCACTCTTCCTCCCAGCAGCCTCTGATTTACCCCAGCATGGACCTGTGACAATGCTTTCAGTGTCTTGGGCTTCCACTGGGACACTGAAAACAGCCTCATCTGCCACCTGCATGCATGAAAAAATATCAAACCACACGGTCTCTGAGCTCTGGGAATGCCAGGGCAAGGCTTAGGACCAGGATATGAGTGCATCAAGCTGTGCATATGGGAAGTACAGCTGGACAGGGACATCTCAGATCATGTTTCAGTTCTGAAAGTCAGCCTGTGCTTTTTCCACCACCACTGAGTTAAACTGCTTGGAAATAATGTTTTCTGCTCTATAACCCCATGGCATGACCAGAATCAGCAGGAAGCAAAAGTGCCTACAGCTCAACACTAAATGAGCCCATGTTTTATGATGAAGATCTTCTTTTTTCCTTGGCATTGACTGTTCTAAACTTCCTTCCACATATTTCTGCAGAGTTGGGCTCCTTAAAAGCTCAACAGGATAATTTACTGCTTTTTCACTGTGGCACTAATGGAGAGGAGGAGAAGGCAGGCAGCTCAGGCATCACCAGTGTGTGAGCCTGAAGTGCATTGGCAAAGCTGTGGGTATAGGAATGACAGGCTCCATCCCAGAGCTCAAATTCATGTAACCACAGCCATGGAAGTGGCTTGATTTACATCAGCACCAAAAGGCACCAGATACACAACTATTAATTAAACCCTTGGTTCTGGGGATAATGAGTCCATGTGGCAAAAGAGGAATGGGAAAGCAACATGATTTGGTGCTGATCCTCCAAGATTCCAGGTGTTTTCACCCCAGCTTCCAATGCCTCCTACCAGATCTGCTGGTGTCAGCAGTGGGCTTGGGGAAGACTCCAAAGGTAAAAGCAGACTCTGTTGCAGGTCCCCATCCTCTGTGGACTGGAGGAAACACAAAACATTGTTCCTCTGTCCCTCAGCATGGTGAAATGAAAGAATGAAATGAAAATAATGAAAAACGAAAGGTGAAGGCTGTTACGGGTTTATGAGCTGTAGCCTGCAGACATAAAGGGAGAAATCACTTGCTAGGAGTTTGTTTTGCATCTTAAACCGTGAAACTGAGGTCTCTGCAGTGATCCTCTCAGAAATGGGCACACCCAGGCTGAATAAGCAGGTCCAACCCACGCCCTGGTTTGCAGCTCTCTGTGGTTAGTGGCACACTGGTCTGTAGGCAGCGTCACTGGAATTTTGGGCACTCTTCCCACTACAGGTCCCTGAGGTATAAGAGTGGTCAGTGGATGAGACCTGTGGGAACTGTGGTTTAAACCTAATCAGCCACCTGGTTTAGCTGGTGAGCTAATTCATGCTTATTTTCAGATTGTGGGGGCTAATCTAGAAAATTAAGGAAGTGACAAGGGAAAAATATGTCCACAGGGAAGGCCTTGGATAGTTCCCAATCCTGAGAGGTTGTGTGTATTCTCCAGCCTCAGAGATGTGCAGAGCACAGCTGGACATAGCCCTGAGTCCCCCAGGAGTCTCCATCCTCAGGGATGTGCAGAGCACAGCTGGACACAGCCCTGAGTCCCCCCAAAAGCAGAGCTGGTGGCTGATGACAAGGTACCGAGGGGTGCCTTTTCCAGACAGGGATGTTCCCTCCATCAGCAGTGAGCAGCACCACGCCCATGGCAGACAGGAACAGCAGGGAATGCCAGGAGATGGTTTTTCCTCAGGTAGCCTTCAGTGGCTGTGATTTTACTGCCACCCTTCACAGGTAATTCTTTTCTCAGCAATAAGCTACAAGTATCCACACACGCAGCTGTCTGCTGCTGAAGGCGGCTTGGCAAACACTGCCAGGGCTGCCTGGTTTATCATTATCTCTTCTCCTGGGAGGGCAGCCCAGTTAAACACTCCAATGCTCTGTTACATCCCCATTCCAGTCACTAATCCCGACGGCAATCCTCACCCCTGCTCCCCATCGCCCTGGGCTCCTTGTGAGCACCAGGACACCCAGCTCGGCCTTGCAGGGAAGAGCAGGGATCTTCCCCGAGCACTTTTCCCCTTGGAACAGCTTTGCCAAAATTCGGGACGCTCAGAGCCAGCCACTGGAGCTGGAACTCTCTGGCCCCCGAGCAGCACCGCACCTTGCTTTGTCCCGCAGAGGCCGAGAAAAGGGCAGGGAAAAAAATAAATAAATCCCTCCTGTGCCCTCCTAAACCTGGACAAAACAGGTTTTTAATGAAAGCAGCACTTAATCATTATTCGGTGCATTCAGAGTGGTGGATATTTGATGCAAACAGAGTTGGTTGAAACTCTCCCGTACCGGCTCCCTCCTTGTCCCTCCGTGAGCCTGGGAATGGGTGTGATCTCCGGGTAGGAGTGTCTCTGCGGTTAAAGAGAGGATTGAATTACCGAACACTGCTGTTCCCGAGCTGACAAGGTAGCAGAACAGTGAACAAAAGTGCCCTGGAACTCGGCGAGGAGGAGAGAAGGCGCTGGGCTTGCTGGAGAAGGGACACCTGCGAGGACACTGTGCAGCAAGGTGAGCAAGCTCCCTGCCAGCTTTGATAAGGCCAGAACTGTTTCATGACTTTTGTTGTGTGGGATAGCAAGAAACAAAAAATGAATATGCTTCATACTTATAAAAAATAATAATAATCCTCTACTGTTACAAGCCAGGATGTGTCTAGTGAAAGGAGCCCACCCTGATTTACGTGGTTTGGGGCTGGAAGCTCTGAGCTTGCCAAGAACCCGTCCGGGCTCTGTATCAGCTCCGAGGACACATCTTTTCCTTTAGCTCTGCACAGAGTGGCTCTGATTTCGTGCAGCGACCAATTACCAGCGTTTTGTTTGGGCCCGGATTGTTTTGTGCTTTGCTGCCGTGGGGATTCGCCGAAAGCTCGCCTGCCTTTGGGGCGCATTTAGGGGTGCAGGCAGGCACAGAAAGTCTTTGGAAGTTCTCATCCATGGGTTTTACCGTCATCCCATCGACAGATTGCTAATGGCCGAGCTGCTGGGCTCTGTAAATAGAATGTTTTCTCATCCTGATCCTTTGAGATGCGAGTTGCACTGAGGTAAAATTGAGTTGTAATGGAGTTGAGCTGCAGGCTCACTTGCCAGTATTTTTCTTAGGCGTGCCTATTAAGAACATAAATATTTAACACAAAGGAGAGCTGATATGAATTAGCATCTGTGGGAGGTTCACGCTTATTCAAGGCTGCCCTAACGCAGATGTAAACAAGTGTTAGAGCAGCTGAAGCAAACTGGCCCCGCCAGAGTAGCACTTAGATGGTGAATCATCCAGGTGCTTTTTACACACCGCAGCTAAATGGGCTGATTAGAGCCTGCAAAGCAGAGATTAGACCATCTCGGGGCACTGGCTTTCCCCTTCCGCGGGGTTTTACCTTTCCCCCGGGATGCCAGGTGAAAGGCAGATCAGAAAAAAACCCCTACAACCGTCTTCCCTCATCTTCCTCCTGGCAGAGCCAGGTGAGCCTCCCCTCCTCGTTGTCCTCCCTGCACAAACAGGATTCCTTTATCCTCCTGCAGCTCCCTTCTCACCAGCAGACACAGTCTCATGATGCTTTTTGCCAGGCAGGACTTTGAGGCAGCAGTTGCCAAGGTCCCCCAGCCGGGAGCAAAGGTTTTGTGCCATGGCTGTGAGCAGTGTCACCCTGATCTCCTGTATCTTGGGGCTTCTGCTTAGGCTGAGTCAATAAATCCCTGCTCTTCCATGGCCAGGGATGCTGAAGATGTTCATGGTGTCTCCTGGTCCTTTCCATGGAGCTGTGCAAGTTTTTCTGGACTTTGAGCATGGAAGTTGTTATGTTTTCTGTTAGGGTCGCCCCATCCTGTGGTGATCCATCCATCCCCAGCTGAGGAGGAGGCTGGCTTGGACACCTGTCCCATGCTTGGAAATGTGCTGGGGCTCTGCTCTGTGCTGGGCTCATCCTGCTGGACTAAAAACCTCAGTTTCCAGAGTTAAATACGTGGTGACCCACTCAGAAGCAGAGCCCTGAAATGCTCAGTGCAGTGAAGGGAGCTCAGGGCACAGCCAAAGCCTTGGTGTTACCTGCCCCAGCTGCATTTCTGTCACACCTGGGGAGCACTTGTGCCACCCCTGATCTTCCTCAAGGTCCCTCTTTTGTGACATTTTTGTGTCAGTCTTCTGAAGTTCTCACTGGACTGACACAAGCCACAGGTTGGGTTTTCCATGTGTGAAAGGCACTTCTGCCCAAGGAAGGACTCCAGTGTGGCCACACCACACCCAAAATATCTCTGCTCCAGCTCTTTGCTTATTCATGTATATTCTTCAGCTTCTGTTGTCTCCTCAGAGGAACAAATCCTTCAGTCACAAGGGGAAACACTCCCAGAACTCATTAAAACCTGTCTCTGCATATAATACTACCCTGGAAGTGGGCCTGATTGTGGTTTATCCTTTATACTGTATTTCCACCCATTCTGGATGTGAAAGGGATGAATATTATCATTTAAAGTCCTTGGGCCTCTCTCATTCTGAAAAGTCCAGGCATCAGGTGATGTGCATCCAATTCAGTTGCCTTGATTTCCAAGGATCTCTGCTTGTAACACAAACCCTCTCATTTGTTATCTGTCTTTATCTGAGCCTCTCCAGGCTTATCTCAGGCAGTGCTGGGTACAGTAACAGTGGAACTTGTTATTACCTTATATCCATGTCAAGGATGTGGCACGTGGGGGATGTTAAATTGCATGGTTGGGCTCCATCCTGGGCAGTTCCTGTGGAAGGAGCTATTCAGAGAAAATTCTTCTACCTAAAAATGTCCTGTTGCCATGCCCTGGGATGAAAGGAGAGGTTTGTGCCTGGCCCTTTATTTAAAGACTTACAAAAGCTCTTACAAAAACAGCTGCACAGGGTGGGAAACAGGCAGTGCTGGAAATCCTGTTCCTTTTTGGGTTTGGGAGACTGTCTGGGTACCCATCTTTCCTTTGGGAGTGTGCTAGAGCCTGAATTACTGTCCTTTGTTGCTATCCTGCCCATCCCAGGCTTCCAGATGCCTTGTTCCCTTCCTGGTGCTCAGACAAAACTCCCTTTGGCAGCTCCAGGTGAAAGAGGTTGTCCAGGATGAGTGACTCTGTCTAAAGCTGTTTTTTGCAGTGTTTTCAGGGATGTGCTGCTCTCTCTGCTTTCATTTCTGCCCAGAGGAGCTGAGTGGATCCTCCAAAGCTCCAGGAGAACCAAGAGCAGCCTCACAGCCCCCTCGGGGTTGGAAAGGTTGGGTGACAGTGACAAACACACCAGGGGTGTGATGTGAGCACAAGCCTGGAGGGTAACACTGCTGTCTATGGGTGACTGCTGCCACAAAGGTGTGTGGTACTGGTGTTCCACTGAGAGGAGATCCAGGGGAGGGCTGGCTCTGTTTCCAAGACCTTAAAACTCAGAAAAGGCAACTCACAGCCTGGCTCAGCACCCACCCCAGTGCAAGCTTGGGCTGGGTTAATTGGTGCCCTTTTGTTTTGACACAGGTCAGGTGTCTTTATTAGAGTTGTGTCAGCCAGCACTCACAGGGGATGAGTTTCCCTTTGCTGCTTGAGAAACAAAACTTCCCCCTGAATAAACTTTTTACATCTCACTGGGCCAGAGATGGAAGTGCAGAGTCACCCACAGAGCACCTGCTTAGGTCCAGGGCTTTTCATTTGCAATCCAAACCATTTTGGGTTTGTTTAGTTTGCTGGTTTGGGTGGGAGGGTTTTGTTTGTTGTTTGGTTGGTTTATTTTTTGGTTGTGTTTTGTTTGTTTGTTTGTTTTTTGTTGTTGGGGTGGTTTTTTTTTGTTTTGTTTTGGGTTTTTTTGGTTGGGTTTTTTGTTTATTTGTTTTTGTTTGTTTGTTTTTTAATGGAAGTCCTGGGTTTCTCTTCCCAAGCTTGATGTCATGCTTGCAGGTCTGAACTGTGACAAAACTGAAGCAGTCCCTTCTTTTTGGTAGTTAATATTAATCTTGCCACTTGCCACTGGGAAGCCAATGCTCTGGAACCAGTTCTCCAGCTGGTCTGAGTGGAGGCTGAGCATCTCCCCTGCTCCATCACCACCAAAAAAAGACCCCCAAAAGGGCTTATTCAACTGCACTCATTAAACTGTGCACCAGGGAAAAGCTGCTCTTTGTCTTGCACTTATACACGTGTGAATTCTTACAATAAATGTAAAACTGTTACATGCAGAAGTAAAAATCCTAACTCTTGGACTTGTTTTTTGAGAATGATGGGCCAGGTGGGCACTGGCACTTGGGTTTAAAGGAGGTTTTATTTATGGTATTTGTCTCAGTTCATGCTGGCAGAATCTTGGGGCACAATGGGTGGTACTGAGCCCCCACACTCTGGGAGAGTGGGAGGGAAGTGTGGCAAGCTGGGCTCTCCCCCCAGGGGTTTTCCTGTTGGGCCAAGGGAACAGGAATTCCCTCCTGTCCAAGATTCACTGATCTGCCCTAGAGCAAACACCAGGGTGAAGGGAACCACCCAGGGGAAGCCCTCCTCAGACCTGTGCAGCTGAAACTGAGACACCCAAGAGAAGGTGGATAAATCCCAGTCTCTAACCCCTTCTCCTCCCCTTCCTCTGGGCCCTGCCTTTTCCTCAGTTTCAGCTGCAATTTATTTTTTTTTTTGGTAGTTTTTCTCCTTCCTGTAGGCTTTTGAAGAGCAGGTGCTCCCCAGGACACTCTTGCACAGGTGAACAAACATGCTTTCTCTCCTCCCTGATGTCTCAGCTCTGGTTTTATTTAACCTACAGCCACAAGGTTAAATAATGCTCTGTCAAAATGCTGATGTGGAAGAGGATGGTAACTTTTTTTCTGTGGAGGTGGTGAGTAATCAGAAGTTAGTTAAAACCTGAACCACTTCCCTGGAAACCAGGAAGAGGAATTAAAATGGCTTTGCTTTCCTTCTGCGTGCCCCTCCTGCCCTCGCCGTGGCATAAAGCCCTGCCTTTGGATGCAATGCTGGTCCTGAGCCAGGAATCTCTCCCTTTCATCAGAGGAGAAAGAACTAAAAGAAAGGAGAGATTTGTTCCTGGTGAATTGGCAAACTACCTGCTCACCTTTCCTTTGGGATGGCTCCGTGCTGTTGCTGACAAAAACCCCACGGAGAGGGGCTGGAGGTGCAGTGGATGCCTCTGAAGGAGGTGTGCACCAAGCCAAAATTTATTATTTGACAAAAGTGCATCTGGCACCACACCAGCACCCCCCTGCTGGTGCAGAGGGCTTGTATGCAGAACGTTTTTAACAGGTTCCTGTGCCTGTTTTTTTCTCATGGATCTTCAGAGGTGGATTTGCATGGCAAGAGTTTGTTATCGGTCACAGGGGCCGATCTTAGGGACAGCTTCCTGCAGCTCAGCCTCTGCTGCTGCTTAGGAAAGCTTTGAGTCTTTTAGGGCTGCCCTCATCCTGCAGAGATCCTGCCTGCCTGGAACAGCCTCCTGCTTTCAGAGATATCCTGTGGAAGAAGGACTTTCTGGGAAAGAGTTCAGCCAGGAGCTGCGTGGGTGCTCTGACCTTCTCTGTAGGACACCAAGGCCAGGGCTGCCAGCTCCACCTTCAGCCAAGTGGCTCTGCCTTTTCCAGAGCCACCCACTGCTGAGCTCTGGGCTCCACATCCAGCCTGGTGAATGTGGAAACTCAGACCCCGTGACTTGGGAGCTGTGGCTGAAGTCAAAGTTCTGATTTAATTGTCAGTGCATTGTTCCTGCATTGTGAGAAGTTTGCTGGGACAATGCAGCTCCATCGTTCCCAGGACAGGCAGTCAGCTGGTAAAATTTTAGAGGGAGGATTCAGAAATAACATCAGTTTTGGGGGAAAAGAGTCTGCTCTTAGAAATCACTTTCCCAAGACCATCTGCTTAAAGCTCAGGCTGCTGGAACAGCACCAGCAGTGAATGAACAGAGGGGGACAAGGGGGATCGTGAAGAGCGGTGTGGAGAGATGAGGAATATTTCCTGGATGGAGTGAGGTGTTGAGCTAGAATTTATGGCATGTGGAAATGCAGCTGCAGGGACTGGTCAAAGTCAGAGGAGGTAAATCATGAGATTCCTTCCCTTCTAAATGTCCTCTGAGGGATTCAGAGGGGGAGATGAGATACAGATTGAGAGCTAGTGCAACTGGGAAGGTGGTCATTTCCCAGTGCCTGCTATTTCCTTGTGCTCTTTGCTTTTATGTTGGGAACAATGGAAGGACTGGAGGATTAATGCAAAGTTCCTCCTCGCAAGGAGCTGAACGATGAAGCTCACAGCTTCAGTGGTTTCCTGGGAATGACCAAGTATCAGCTGCTAAGTCTGAGATGCCAGAAATGGCCAGGAGGGGAAGGCAGAGGTTGTAAGAAGTCACACTAAGCCAGAGGTCTGTTTGTTGTAAGGCCTGGGATGGTGGTTGGAGGTGGGGTAAATTTCCAGGGTTCAAGAGACAGAGCAACTTCGTCCAGGAAAAAATGGTCAGCTTTTTTTCAGACAGGGCAAAATGGTTATTGCTCTTTCAGAGCCTGAGAAATTCCTTGGCTAGGTGAATCCAGGTTTCTGAATCCTTTAAATTTACTGAATGGGGAATTCAAAACCTCTCCTGGGCTGTAGAGCACTTACAGTTTGAGAGGCCATCATTAACATTAAACCATCTCTTCATCCCAGGCTCTTATATCCTCACTTACATTAACCCTGAACAGGCTCAGCATCCTCAGCATCCCAGCCCATGAGCAAAGAACAGAAAATCAGTCACAAAACAGCAGTGGTGTCAGGTAGCTCGTGGTGTGGTGATCCCTGGCAGCCATTCATGGAAAAAGGGGAAAACCTGCCCCTCTTAAACCAGGGATGTCCCCTCTTATCTCCAGAGCCACTGACCCTGAGGAGAGGAGCACAATCTCAGTTCATCCCACCCAGTGCCCGTCTCAGGTTTTGATCCAGCACTACTTAAGTCTTTAAAAAAGCCCTCCAAACCATTTCAAGGTCCATCCTGATGATTTTGTAGCATGGACAGGGGATCTTTTCTGACCAGGGGAGGTGGCTGAAGCAGGAGGGCCAGTCCCTGTGTTTGCCTTGCTGCCAAACCCATGGGAAGGAGCAGCTTGCTGGAAGTGCAGCACCTGAGCATCCCCCATGGCCACAGAGCCCCAGGAGCTGAGCCCTGAGAGCACAGCCCAGCCACTCACCCATCTCATTTCAAAGACATTGAGTAAAGCCAAGGCTGCCAGCTTCCCTAATAAGCTGTTCCAATGTTTAATTGCCCACCATGATCAGAAATAGCATCTTATTTCAAGGCCTGCTTTACGTAATTGTAGCTGCCAGGCAACAGCTCTTCCCAAGAAGGCTGAAGTGCTCTCTGTGGTCACCCAGGCGTGTCTGGGCAGAGCCCTGTCCTTGGCTTGAGGGCCACACCAAGCTCCTGAACCTGGACCTCACAGGGCTTGGAGCAGGAGGATGAGCTGAGCTGTGCTTTTTCCTCTTTTCCCATCCCCACAGTACATATCCTGTTCCCTGCCCTTATCATCATGCTCCAGCACATCCAGCATGGGCTGGAGGAGGGTCTTACAGCTCTGTGTGACAATATAAGAGAGGGGACAAGCCCCATAGCTGCCCTTCCCTGCAGGAACATGATTTTCCTGCTTTTTCTCCTCTTGCAACAGAGGAATAAAAGCTTACCCAGGCTGAGTGCAGAACTTCTGGACAGTCACTCACTAGAGACAGTCCCTGTTCTGAGCTGTAGCTGATGAGCCACATGAGGGAACTCCAGTGTTGAATTTCACTCCTCTGGGCAAAACAAGAGTTAACCACTGTCTTCTCTGCAAACAAAAAATGGCACCTACTTGGGCCCAGATTCCCAACTATGGTGGAGACAATGAAAGCAATTCAACAGCCCCTGGTTTACCTCATCTAATGCCAGTCCAAGTATTCCCAATAATTAGGCCTTTCAGCCTGGAAAGGCTGGAGCCACAGCTGCTTCCTATTTTCCCAAAGCTGTACAGAGCATTAGTCATTTCACTGGGGTTTTTTATTTTTTATTACCGTGACTACAGCCCAGTAAGCACGGGCCAGAACCCAGGCAAGCCAAAGCAGCCTGAATTCAGAGTGTGCTTCAGGAGTCTTGAAATGTTCCCCTGTCCCCTTTCTGAGTCCTGGTTTTTCCTCCCCACCCAAACAGCCCAAGGCTGCCTGGACAAATGTCCTGCTAGGTCTGGGTTCCCAACATGGACTGAGCTGACCCAAAGGCAGCAGTGAGTGCTGGCACTTCCACCCCAGCTATTAATCATTAACCAGCCTTGGGAGTGACCTTGACACTTAATTAGCCATGTAGTCCTTCCTGAAGGCAAAGCCTTTCCCCATGCTGGGCTGGTCAGAGAGGGAATGAGGGTTGGATTTAACAAACAGGAGTGTAACTGTGGTTTTGGCAGTGCAGGAAGGGCAGTGGGTGTAAGGGAGACCCATCTGCCTTCACCCACCAGCTTTGTCACCTGGATTGTGACAGGAAAAACTTTGATTTTATCTCTGGAGGCTCCAGGTGCCCCTGGCTGTAACATCCAGTCAAGGGCCAGCCACTGACATTTGGTTTCCAGCTTCTCTGCCCTCAGCCAAGAGCAGATGTGATCTTTGCAATTTAATTTATAGCACCTTAACCAAGTGGTGATGACCCAGCAGAGTGGGCTATGCAGTGGCCACCTCTCAGGCCACATTCATGGGGTGAACTTTTCTTCTCTTCCCACAGAGAGAGGAAGATTTCCCTGGAAATGGTGGCAATAGGATAGGCTGGAAATGGATAGGTGGCTCTGGAGGTGGAAATTGAGTAGTTGCATGTTATTAATGTGGGGGCAGAGAGGTGAGCTACAGCTGCTTCTCTCCTCCCTTCACAGGTAAAGCTGTGTGTGCCCAAGGAAGCAAATCCATCCCCACAGTGATTTTCCCTGGTGAATTCCTGCCCCAGAGGTGGTTGATACACACTGCTTGCCAATTTGCATTTCACCTAATGCTGAGCAAAACTGGTTTGACTGAGATAAGAACTGCCCCAGACACTGCTGTTGAAACCCCACAGTGAACGCTCTTAACATCCTTTTTTTTCTTCTTCTGCTTTTTAAATTCTAAAACTTTCTTCCCTTCATGATTTCAGGACAGATGGGAAGATTTCACTCCATAAATACCAGATTTCATGTCTGGACAGGAGTTGAATTATGGGATCATCTGATTAAAAACCCACACTAAATCATTAATGAAATGAGCTGTCTGATTATATTGGTCATATTCCTATTATTTCCAACTTGGCCATCAGCCAGAAGAAGCTGGAAAGTCCAAAGAAGCAGACAGCCCTGTCTGTGATTCACACTCCCCCAGCTAAAGCACTCAGGGGGAAGGGAGGGACAACATTTCTCAGAAAAGGGGAGAGAGTCAGCACTAATTGTGAAGTTTCAGAAGGAGAAATGATCCCCAGGAGCAAAGGAGATCCAAGATCCTCATTTTTAGCCAAATATGTTTGATTGGGAGTCTGTGGAACATTGCTGGCTCTCAGAGGGTTCTGTCCAACATGACTGCCTGTGGTCAGAGGAACCTCAGCATCCTTTGGGTTAATTTTTCCAGGAGAGGTTGGGATGCTGGGAGAAGCAGGGATCCAGCTGTGTCTCACAGCTGGCCAGCTGCTGGTTTCCTGAGCTGTTAGCAGGGGAGCAAGATGCCTGCTGCCTTCCACTGGGAGAAGTGTCAGTGGAGATAAAAAGCTTCACTGCCCTCAAATATAAATGTCTTTACTGGCTTTGTTTTCAGATTCTTCCTGTTTTAATGCTGGAAGGAAAAACCCCTAAATAAATTTAAAAGATGGGTGAGGGAAGGAGGCTTCACTTGGGTTTTTCTTTGACAGGGACCTTTTGAGTGTGATATTAAAATAAAGACAAGGTCTTTTGGCTAAAGAACTGAGCTAAGACCTTGTTTTTGTATTTAGCTCCTGATAGCCTTGTACTCAGGGCTGTAGGTGAGTCAGAACACCATTTAGAACAGTGTCTGTCTCCTCTGTGGACACTGAAATACCTCTCTGGATCTGGCTTTTAATCTGCGTGGGTGTCAATCACCTTTCTGGGAATTGAAGTGAAAAATGTCTTTTTTTGTCCTTGCTGTTTGTCTTCCCTGCCTGGAAGTTCTCTGGAGAGAGCTGAATGTGTTCTGAGGCCACATGGACTCAGTCTCCAGCAATCCTTCTGTGTCCAGGAGGGAATGAGCACTTCTGACTCCTGCTGCTGAGCACTGCCAGGCTGTGCCTGCTCAGGTAACGCTGAGGTGCTGGGGCTGGGCCCAGAACAGCCCAGGGAGCACCTGCATCTCCCTCTGCCTGAGCCAGGAGCCAGGGTCTGGCAGCTGTGGGAGGTCTGGATGGACAAATGTTCCTGCCCCTGGCAGCATTTTTTGTGCTCTTACAAAGTGTGCAAACTCTCCAGGGTGACCAACACTTGTTACAACTCGGTGGTGTCACATGCAGCACCCCTGACAGGAGCAATAAACACCTCCTGAGAGGGACCACATCTCTGTTCATCCCCTGCTGCAGAAGAGCAGTGAGCTGTGTTTTCTCTGGAGGCTGGGCCTGGATTTGTGAGCAGGACTGGCTCACAGGGGAAAGGCTGATGTGGGTTGTGCCCCTGCCCTGTCCTGAGGCTGCTGCAGCAGAGCCAGCTCTGATAGGATGAAACTCCACGTTTTTATTTACATTGCTTTGGGATTTCACTTGCTTCAGGAAGCTGCCTTGTAAACAAGCTGGGTTCAGTTGTTCAAAAACCTCAACAGTAGGAGCAGGGAGCATAGCTAAGGATAGTCCCCTTTTCCACCCCCTAACTGGTAGATATGATAGAGGACAAATGGGAGACCTCCACCCATCAGAGGGACAGCTGAAGACACAAAAACCATCTCAAATATTCTTAGACACCTTTGTGTGGGCAAACTGAAACCTCCTTCTTCCCCTTGCAGGCACCAGAGCTTAGGGAGATGCTGGGATTTGAATAAAATGGACATTCTGGTTATTGATAGGATCACTCTGAGTGCTCTGCTGTGCCTGCATGGAGCTGGGAGCCTGGTGTCCTGAGATACCTGCCTCAGTTTAGACCTGAATATTGGCCTGAAGTAGAAGGGCTTCATTCCTTGGGCTCCCCGTGCTCCAAGGCCAGGAGACCTGCCCTGACCTGTCCTGTCCTGACCTCCAGTGCCTGGTCCAGCGGGGCTCAGGACTCCTGGAGGTCCACTGGTGTCTCCTCCACCCCTTGTGCCACAGGGGGAACAAACCAGCCCTGATGTCAGGTCCAACAGCCCAATGCACCCTTTCCACCTGTTCAAATCCAGGGAAAATAATCCCCCACCCAAAAATCAGTGTCCTATCCAGTGTTTGCTGGGCTGTGATCCCACACTTTGCTTTCCATGAGCATGGACAGCCTGAGGATGGGGGTTCATCCCACCTAAGTGTCAATAGCAAAGAGACAGAGATGCTTCCAAGTGTGGATTTTCCGTATTAAACCTGCTCTGATGGCAAGAGGAACCCAGCTGACCAGCACGCTCGCTGTTGCATCTAATTACATAATTATTCTTGGTTTTCTTCTTCCTTTCTTGCCTTCCAGCTCAGACTGCAGGATGGCAGATGGTGACACAAATCTCCCAACCATCGAGAGAAAGCTGGGACTGCAGATATGGGGCATAGAGGTAGGACAAGAGTGATGGCACATGTCCTGTGTCACAGTCACGTCACATGTCCTCTGCACATCTGTGTGTTTATGTTTAAAGAAAGATGAATTCTTTCAGTAATCTGTGTGGGAAAAGAGGGCCCTGCAGATAAGATACAGTGGGAAACAGACTCAGTATTTCCCCACGAAATGTTCAACATGATATTGTTTTGGTTTCCTGCTCTGTTAGACAGAAATGATAGTATTTACTAAGGAAACAGGATTCCTCCAGCACTGGAGGCTTTTCTCACTCCTTTTTGGAATCAATGCAAGGCTGCCTTAACACACCAGAAATTCCCTGTTTCACCAAGATGGATTATCCATAGGTAGCCTTAGTCCACAGCAGCAGCTGCCATGGGAAAGACATTTTTTCAGCAAAGGCATTCCATGGAGCCTACCTGTACTTCTTCCTTGCCTTTCCTACAGTGTGTCACTGCAAGGAGAGATGCTGCAGCCTGTGAGGTTGCCTTTTTGCTGGTGGTGTTATCTGATTTTGGACTGGAGCCAAGCTGTGCTCAGTTCTGCCTTTTTCTGGCCCAATTCACCAAGAACATTCCCCTGCAATGAGAGTGGGTTTAGACTGAGGTGCAGAATTCACTCAGGGGAGCAGTGAGAAGAGGCTCCAACATCTCCAAGTGATATTCAGCAGGTCACAGCCATGTTCCAAATATCACAGGGTCTTCACCTTTCCATTTCTCTCCAAAGCACTGCCCTGAGCTGCTTTCCAGAGGATCTGTAATTAGAGCTGTGTGAGTTCACAGGGGTCAAGCTGGTATGCTGGGAGACAAGTCAGGCCAGCAGAAGAATGCATGTCTCTAATTTCAGGGAACCTCAGAGCCAGCTCCAGCCCAGGAGCTGTGTGTGGACTGGTGGATGGCACAGCCAGGCACCTGTGCTGGGCAGGTGTGGCTGGTTAATTATGCACTTGTGCCAGAGGAAGTCTGCAATTAGGGTCTGGAGGGGTGAGGGACCAGCAGTGTCCTCAGCTCTGCCTTTTCTCAGCACTGCTGGTTGCTCTGAGCCCCCAGCAGAGTGGTTAACTTAACAAAGTACTGAAAGTTATCCTTGAACTCAGGGGCACTGGGTAAAAAGCTGTGCCCAAAACTGAACCTAGGATGAGATGTGTTCACTCTCCTAGGGAATTCCCCACAAATGCAAGCTCTGGAGCACTTCAGCTTGACCCCCAGATCTAAATACACAGGATTGCAGAAGAGCAAGGAGATTAAAACATACTTGTCAGTCTGTCCAAGCAAAATCCTTTTCCTCGTCTCATGCCTTAGTATTTTGAATATTCCCTCCAGAAATGGCTTTTCCCAGCTCACAATCTCAGCCCTGATTCTTCCTTCTCCAAACCCCGATTGTCACCTCAGTGTTTTGTGCACCCCAACCTGTCCTGTTTCATACACACCAATTTCTGGCTCTCCACTTATAGCAATGACCCCAACTCTGATTTCCTTACAGAACATGAAGATGGTTCCTGTACCTGAAAAAGCTTATGGGACTTTTTTTGAAGGAGACTGTTACATCATTTTGCACGTAAGTAAGGCAGCAAACACTGGTCTCTGTTAGTCAAATGGTTCAGCCCTTTTTATTTAGATCTGCCTTAGTTCCTAGGTACCCTGTCCTGTGGAAAAAACACTGCTGAAGTGGTTGTGCATGTGTGCTCACCATCTAATCATGGATCTGAATTTCACGTGGCTGTTGTGACAACACTGTCTGTTTAGTAAATCAGAAGTTCAGAGGAGCCATTAACTTAGTAATTCATTAAAAGTATTTATATTCCAATCAACTGAGTCATGCCCAGGCATGGCAAAATGACCAGTACATTCCTGGAAAACTCAGTCAAGCCCACATTTAAATGATTTATGGAGTCCTTGGGGGATGTGGGATATGACCAGCTGGAGGGTCTCATTTTTAGCAGGTGATGTGGGACATGAAGATGTTCCATGTTGTGTGTCACGTAGGCAGCAAAGGCTCTGCAGCCTGTCTCCTGTCCCCATAAGGACAGTCAGCCCCACCCAAATTTGGTCCAGACCTACGTGCAACCTGCTGAACCTGGGCTGGCTGTGAAGGGCTGCTGAGAACCAGCTCTGCTCTGTGCAGACTGCCTCCTGTTCTCAGATTTTGGCTGGTGGATGATGTGTTACACTCACCTCCTAAAATCCCTTCCAAATCTCTTCATCTGCATAGAGCAACCCAGGTCCCACTGTACCAAAACCCATCCACATGGTGGGAACCAGAAGCCTTTCCCATTTCCTGGGTCTGAGCTGCCTCCTGCAAACATCTCTGCCAGTGGAGAGGCAGCAATGCCTCCAGTGCCCCTCAATAACCAACTGCACATCCACCCTATGCCAGGATGGGAATCAGGCTGGGACAGCTGGGACAGCAGCACAGGATGTGTCTCCTGCTCAAATGCCCCCCACACGTGCCTTCAGGATATCTGCTGAGTGCTCAAAGTCTTAGCTGCAGCCCCACAAACAAAGGTTTAGAGCAGAACACTGGAGTCCTTGCAGGGAGCTGACAGTGTAAATACGGATTTTGATGCTCACAGGCTCAGCTTCTCTTGCAACAACTTCCCCAGGCAAAAGAGCCTTCATCAGCCCACTATTCTCCTTTTTCCTGGTAGAGACAGGAGGGTAGAAACACTTATCTTTGCATTCTGCTTCTTTACTGGAGGCTCTCCCAAAAAGATTGACCATGGGACAATGGGGCTTTGATCATCTTCAATAGCAATGTATTAAATTGAGTGAATTTTCCACACATTAATTATCTGTGCCTGAGGAACAGAGATGTATTTTATTCAACTACTTCTGCTGTGTTTCCGCTGTGGTATTGCTGCACAAAGCAAATAAACAGAACTTAGTGTCAAATCCAGCTTATAAAATGAGCTTTTATTACCTTTCCCAGGTGTCCGTGATGGGATTTAACACAGTGGGTGCTGAAAAATAACTGGCACAACTCAACACTGAGCACACCTTCTTCTCAGCCTGCTTGCCTCCTTTTTCTAACTGCTGGGGTTTTCTGTGATAAGATGAATCTCAGCATGCTCACACACTGGCTCAGCTTCATTTGGAGTTATGTCTGTTTTGCAAGTCAGCAGGAATTCTGAGAGAGTTTGTGCTGCTGTCATGTGCTATGAGAACAACAACAGGAAAAGAAGGGTAGCATCTCCAGGCAAATAAATAGCAGTGTGCATTGCATTTCAAAAGGTGATCTATGAGAAGAATCTGCTTTAAGTCTTAATATCAAAATATACAATAGTAGGACAAGCTGAACATATTAATTGCATGAGTGCTCAGTTTTCCTTGATAATAGGAGTTATAAAAGAATATCAGACAGAAACATCCTTCAGTTTAGTTTATAAAATCCATAAATTTCTCTGCTGAATAAGGAGAGCTCCAGGCCAAACTCTCAGGGAGTACCCGATGCTCTCTCTGTCTTCTCTCCCCTTGCTCAGGAGAAGGGCAGAATTGGGAAAAGTCACTTGGTATTCCAACACAAAAATGGGCTGTGCTGTGAAGGTTCTTCCTTCCTTTCTTCCTCGCCAAGGTCAGGATTAATACACAGGAAACAAAGGTTTCGTGTTTGGACTTGGATGTTTATTATTACCTATTTACAGACTCACAAGCTGTGAGCTCTAACTAGCAAGTTAGAGAAATGAGTTAAAATGGAGCACTTTTAACTCTTTCCAAGGTTATTTAAGTGATAATTACCCAATAACGAGGTGACACCTATATTTATATTTCTGACCAATAATGATCACCCCAGGCCTGCAATACGGACGTTTTTCACTCAATTACAGAAAACCACCCAAACCCATGAAGAATAAGGAAGAAGAAGGTGAAGAAGAAGTGTGGGTCTGATTTTCTGAGTCTGTAAAGTTTTCAGCCTGTCAGACTGCTGATTTTCTTGCCCTTGGGAAAAATCCTTCCCTCAAGGAGGGTTCCTGTAAATAGCCACTTTGTTTTCATATTTCTGGGCTCTCATGGCTATTCCTCTTACAGGTCTTGTTTCTGTTATTTAACCAATGAAGAGAAATACTGTCTTTACTGATCAATTATACTGTTCTTCAGTGCAGCATGTTGTAAAAGGGCTGCACAAAAGTGTAAATAAAGCCTTTCTGATCTTTCTTCTCACTGGAGTCAGCTCTTCATTTTCGTGTCCAACAGCAACAAAGAAGGGCTTAGACAACACCCAAATCCTCCATTTTAGCTCACACGTATCACTATATACTAAAATCCCCAAGTTTCCAGAATTCCATCACCTTTCCTTCACCTGGCCTTGTCCTTCCCGCCTCTTCCAGACCAAGCGGACATCGCGCGGCTCCGCCGTGGATCTGCACTACTGGATTGGCAGGGATTCCTCCCAGGATGAGCAGGGTGCTGCGGCCCTGTACGTCACCCAGCTGGACACAGCTCTGGGGGGCAGCCCCGTGCAGCACCGCGAGGTGCAGGGACACGAGTCCGAGACCTTCCAGAGCTACTTCCGCAACGGCATCATGTGAGTACCTCCGACGGAGCTGAGCCTGCCTCAGGGAAAGCCTGGGAGGAAATCTCTGTGGTTTTATGGAGTCCAGGGCACGGGGAAAATCCCTCAAACTGCCCTGGAGGGGTCCAAGACCCCGGCTGGGACCCCAGAAAAGCTTATCAGTTCCTCCAGTGCTGGAAAATGCTGTCCTGGCCCCCAGTGTGCTACAGGTGTGAGGTCCTGGTGCTCTTCTGGGTTTTCAGTCCAGAACAGGTTTAAACAGTCCCAAGAAAGAGAAAAAAAAACAGCCCAAGGAACTTCTTTGTCTCAGCTAGCTAAACTAACTAAAAGCACAAAAAGATCTCTGTCCTGCTGTCTGTCCGTGCTGCAGACAACACAGTCCAGGAGCAGAATGTGGAGGAGTGAGTGCAGTGTCTGAAAACAAACTCAGCACTTCTTCTTTCCTCCCCTTCACTGTCAGAACCAGTCTGAAAGGTACAGAACACAATATCCAGCATAACAGGACAGACAATTGGGGATACAAGCATCATAAAGTCACCCTAGGGCACCTGCACTGAGGTGGGTCGTGGCCCCTGGGGTTCCCTCTGCTTCTCTACATCTCAGAGACATCTGTATCTCAAAAATGTGAAAAATACAGTGATGCATTTCTGCATGGGGCCAGAATGTTGTTAGCCCCACAAAGGTGCATCCCACCTGAGGGTTGCCCTCAGGCTCTCAGAAATGGCTTATAAAAATAGAAATGGCATGATTGGAGGTGTTTGGAAAAGCAAAAGGTCTTAATTAAGATGAAAATAACAAACTGTACAAAACAAAAGAGTAAAAGTTGTGCAAGGAGGATCCTAACACCTGCTATCACCTCCCGAAAATTCCCCAAGAGTCTCCCAGTTCTCCTTTAAGTATGTAATGATCAAGGTGGGATTTTTGGCATGCTGCCCAATAAAAATAGATGCAGTTCTTGAGGTACAGCTTAAAGTGTCCAACCCCTGCCTTTGTGTTGGAACTGGGCCAATTATGGTGGGAAGAGCATTGAAGTTTCTGTTTCTTTGCCTTATAAGTGACACAAGAAATTAAACCAAATCCTTTCCTAATATTCCCATATCACACCTGCTAGGTTAGGGGTGCATTACTACAATATGGGTTAGCAGTGATGCTGGTTAGAATTCAGAGCAAAGAATTCCCATTTTGAGGGAATTGTTTATAAGATTCAGTCTGGAGCCGTGGCATTCTGTTCCACTGGTCATTTTCCCAGATATTTGCAGTAATTGAATCTCAGCCTGCCTTTTTGTTCACCTCAGGGTCCTCATTTCTCTCCTCCACAGACTTTCAAGTGCCCATTCAGAGCACTTCAGGCTAATATCCACCTCAAAGTGAAGTGCTGATTTGGCTCATACTGGGTGTAATATTCCTGTAGAGGAATGAAAAACTGACTGAACTTCTGTCATTTAAAACATACTGTTGAATATATGATAGGTTGATATACTGAATCCAATCCCAGGGTCTTTGCTCATTCTGGGGTTTTTGGAAGGACTCCAATCACTGTCCTCCAAGGAAGATCTTCATTGGCAGTAAACAGCCTGAGTGCTTTGGTTTCAAACTGCTGAAGGAAACACAGATGAAAACCCATCCTGGGTCAATATCCTTTACCCCAGTCTGGCTGGATATCTCTGTCTTGTGCATCTCAACAGCCTCTCGAGAATCTCCTCAGAACTTTTCTGAGACAGAGAAGTGCTTTTAGCCTCATCTTAAAGATGAGTAAGGGACAATGAAGGACTGAAAATCAGACCCTCAAAACCAGTCTGTTTGGAAACCTATCTGCCTCTGAAATCAGCATGAATTAGATTTCCTCTAGGTCTAAACCACATCCCCATGGCCAGCAAGGAAGTCTGAGGCAGACTGAGAAATTAAAGCAAGCTCTTTCCACATCTTGGCAGGTGGCAGAGCATCCTTCTGTGGATGTCTTAAGCTGGACCAAACAAGTCTGAAGTGCTGTGAGTTACATTTCTGACCACATTGTCCAGTACCTTTCCAGCTATGATAAAATACATCTGTTAGCCACATGGCATAAACTACAATCAACAATCATCTCTTTTTTCCCCTTAATGGCAGTTGCATTGTGTCAATTATTACTGTAGTGTGAAAAATGGATCTGTTTTCTAAAATGGTCTAGGATATGTAAGAGTGGATTAGACTTACCCCAAAAAAACCCATTAAAATGTCTGTGGGACTTCCTGTGGGGGGTTGAACCCTCTCATGGTTGTGCAAAGTTGCCACAAGAGAGGGGATGGCATTGTGGCATGAGGTAATAGCAGTGCTGAGAGTTGCTACTGCAAAGTGTGTGTTAAAGGATGGAAGAAAAAAATTGGGAGGTAAAATCTGAGAGACAATCTCCTGTACCTGTTTACAGCTTTGTTCTGCTTCTGGCAAGAGTTTCCTGTCTAAGCTGCTTTTAATAGAATAACTATTTTGAAGAAAACAAAATTTTAGCAAGAAGTTTGTTTCCTGCCAAGTCTGTTTCATATTTTAATTGAATGCTTATGGAATATTTCAGATTGGGGATGCCACTGTCATGGTCATTTGGATTTTTAGTTTGATTGTGTTACAATCCTGTTGCCATCCCTGACCTGCCTGTACATCTTCTCCCAGGATGTTTAATGCTTGAAATCAATGATCTTGAAAGTCTTGTCCAACCTAAATGATTTTTTTTGATTCTATAATTGTGTGCATAGCACCACCACAACACCCATAAGAGGCAGACAGAGACCATGATAAGGACCATGAACAGCAGTGAGGCAACTCAGCATTTGCCACTGCAATTTTAGGACTTGGAGGTTATTTTGCCTCTAGATTTTCTAGTTGCCACCAAAACCTTGGGATGTTCTCAGAGGATAGAGGGGGAAGGTATTTTCTAAGCAGCTCTAACTCTTTATTCTCTGCTACACAACAGCTACAAGAAGGGAGGAGTGGCTTCAGGATTTAAGCATGTGGAGACCAATATGTACAACATCAAGCGTCTGCTTCACGTCAAGGGCAAGAAGCACGTGTCAGCCACAGAGGTAAGAAGAAGACCTTGCTCTTCTTATGGATAATTTCTCTATCCTCCCTCACTCATTTTTGAGCAGATTTGCCTGGAGGGTATCCCATTCCTACTCAAGAACTTCCATTTCAGGACAGCTGTCAAGTCCTCACTTGAGGGTTTGGTGTTACCACAAGAGAAGTCACTGTGCTCAGTGAAGAGCTGAGTGCCAGCAGAATGAGCAGTCACTGCAAACCCATTCTTACATCCCCAGGGACAGGTTTGCCATGGCTGTGACTTGTCACCTGCAGCTCTCCTTGTCCTCCCCACTTTGCCAAACTCTCTCATTTCCCTCTGACAGGTAGCACTCTCCTGGGACAGTTTTAATAAGGGAGATGTTTTCTTGCTGGACCTTGGTAAAGTCCTGATCCAGTGGAATGGACCCAGCTGCAGCATTGCTGAGAAATCCAGGGTGAGTACAGGCAAAAGCCACTTGGTTTAAGGTGGCATTTTTTGATGCCTAGGGAAAAAAACAAACAAACAAACAAAAAAACCTCACTGTGTTTTCACAGCTAAAATCTTAAGAGCAACAACGTGGAGATAATGTAATAGTGACAAATGTTCTACTTGCCCATCTGCTGGTTTTAGAGGCCCATGAATTTGCTTTGCTCCTGTTCAGACCTGGCCTCAGGTTGCATTTCATAGGCAGCCAAGGGCAGGAACATCTCTAGTTCCAGCCCCAGAAAGTCATCCAGCTCTGGAGCTCATCTCCATTCCTCTGTGCCCTGTTGTTTGCATGGCATAGGATTAGAAACTCAGCAGCTCCATAGATTTAGCTGCAATAACCACCCCAGGGTAGATGAATTTTAATTTATTTTTTGTTGTTGTTTACAGCATCCACAGAGAATTCTGGCTTGGTCAGTATGAGACAAGCAGGAATACATAACCCAGGTGCTGATAAGTCAGACCTATAGCTCTTAAGGCAGTTTGCAAAGGGATCATTATCTTTATTTTACTGATACAGGAACCAGGACACAGAGATATAATAAAGCAAGATACAACAGTGGGTAATCAGCAAAGCTGGTGGCCAAGCTTGTGGTCATTATAATGTTAAAAGGCAGGTGGGTCTGCTTTGTGTGTGGTGTCCCCTGATGAACTGGGAGAAGGGGAATCTCCACTGGGAGAAGGGGAATCTCCACAGGGAATGCAATTTTTGGGGCACAGTGGAGATCCTGTGGATACTGAAGAAAATACAAAGCAATCCTCAACTCAGGAGGAGGAGCAGGTTCATGGCTGCTGGTTCATCTCAGGCCTCAAGCAGGTCATTCCCTATGTCTAATAAAGAGAAGAGTCTTTCAAAGCTATTGCAGTAAGTGCCATGGGAATAAAAAAAAAATTCCACTGAAGATGGAGATTTCAGCCTAATTAGCTGCCTAACATTTCATGCTGCTTTTCTCACAGAAGACATCCATGTTTTTTGAACACTTGAAACATTTAAATGTAAAATGTCACCACGGGGTGGCCAGGGTCCTGCAGCTCTGCAGCATCCTGCCTCGTTGGCCTCAGCATGTGTTCATCTCTCCCCCAGACCATCCCAGGAGAGCACTGGACCTGCTGGTGCACAGTTACACATGGACAGTGCCTATTGTGGCTCCCACATGCCTGTGCCCTGTGGGAGCAGCGTCAGCAGCGACTGCAATTAGCAATATTTTCCTATGAGTTAGTTAATAATCAGGCATTACAGACATATCTATTTTTATATTTTTATATATCTATTTTAATAGCTAAATTTGGAGGGCACTAGGAGCTTCAGAGAGCTGTGATAATCTGGTTTGGGCTGTTACGGGGGTTATCCCATAACCTCTGAGGGTCCAGCCCAGATCAGAGTTGGCTGAAAATAATCAGCGAGACAGCATGGTTGAGAGTGTCTTGAAAAATCAAAAAGGTTTAATAAGATAACTGAAATAATACAAAACAATCTATCAAAGCTGAGCACAGTGTAAGAACAGGTCCTACACCTATTAAAACACCTCGAGAATGCCTCTGGTTCCTTTGTTCTGTCCCTTTTTCTACTTAATGATCGAGGATGGATCTATTGGAAAACTGCCAGTAGAAAGAGGTACAGGTTTTGACAAAACAGTCACAAGGTCCAACAGGTGCCCCTCTCCTGGCACTGAGCCAATTACAAAGAGACAAACATAGAACTTTCCAGTTAAACTAAAAATTCAAGAAGCAAGCCCAAACCCTTTCCTTACACAGAAATGCCCCCTTGTTAGTGGGGGTGCATCACTACAGGCTGCTGGTTCTCAGTCACTGCGGGGGCCTGGGGCTCGCTGGGTTTGTGGCACGTCTCAGGACTCACCCCTGCGGGTCCTTGTGCAGGGTCTCGCTCTGGCTCGGAGCATCAGGGACAGCGAGAGGGGCGGCCGTGCTCAGATTGGCATCATTGACAACGAGAGGGACTCCCCAGACCTGATGCAGATCATGAGGATGGTGCTGGGTGAGCGGCGCGGGGAGCTCCGCGACGCCACCCCCGACACCAAAGCCGACGAGCTGCAGAAAGCGAACGTCCGGCTCTACCAGTGAGTCCTCCTCCTCCTCCTCCAAACCCCATCCCTTCTCACAGAGGGCTCTCTGAGGTCTAACTCAGCTCCGTGGCCCTGTCTTGCAGTGTCTATGAGAAGGACAATGACCTGGTGGTGCAGGAGATTGCCACCCGGCCCCTGACGCAGGATCTGCTCCAGCACGAGGTGAGAGAAAGCCAGAGTGTCCTTTCCAGCGAGAAAAGGAGGCTGTGGCTCACTTTGTTTTCAGATGAGCACCTGTTTCCTGGAAATTATCAGGCCTTCCATCACTAGGAGAGCTTAGCCCTGCTATTAGCTTAGGACAGCTTAGCCCTGCTACAATCTCAGCAGCCGGAGGTAGGTGGTGTGCTGAAGCTGTTCCAAGAAGAGATGGCAAATTGATGCTCTCAGCCAAGGATTATATTAGCTTGGCAATCACAGTGAGGGAGAGCTGCATACCAGGAATAAATTCCAGATGGAGTGAAGGCTTCTGAATACCTGATGTTCAGGGATAGCCATCCCTCTGCTGACTCCAGAGCAAATAAATACTCTGCTCATGGAGATTTGTTTTCCTGCCATAGCAAGTTGCTGGACTCAGTGACCCACCCTGAAAGGAGATTCCTGACAGACCCTCTGTGCAGAGCTTTTCAGAAAACAGAGGCTTTTTCTCTGACTAAAATTTGGCAGAGAGTTGCTCATCCTTAATTCTCTGCAGTGCAGACCAGCCTATTCCAATGCAGCGCTGTGCCACAAGGCTCCCACTCCCCTTTTCATCCTGATGTCAGCCTGGTTAGAATCTCAGCCTCCCTCTGCAGACATACAAAGCCTTTTTTCTTTCACAGTTCAGTTTGAAAAAGGAGCAGCCTTTGGAACCATAGCGTGTTTGGGGCACCAGCTCTCAGCAGTGGGGATGGGCTTAGCACACACCTCATCCCCTTTGTTTTGGGGATCCTGCTGCATTCACAGCAACACAACACTTTGGGCTCCAGATCAGGGATCTCAATGGGGACAAAATATTCATGCAGAAGATGTCTAACTTGGGCCTTCCCTGCTCCTTTAGTAGCAGATTTGGGCATAAATGCAGGCAGCAGCAGGCTGGGGTTGATATTTCAGCAAAAACTTCTCCTGGCCCCTTTAGAGCTGGTGGTGTTTTTGGTTTGAGAACACCTCCTATGCAGATGGCCAGTTTTGAGGAATGCCTAAGAAAAATACATTCTTTATCTAGTTACAATTATAATTCAGCAGCCTTGGCTGGGTGTGCCCACACCTGTGGACCCCTGCCCTGTGGGGTTGGTGGTAGTTGTACTCCATTTATATACCATAAGAAATTCATTATCTGTCAACTCTGATAATGGCTGCACCAGGGCTAAAGCTCTGCAAGGCAGAGAAATGAGCTAGGTATACATCTAAGCCAAATCTCCAAGAAGGGTTCAACCTGATTAGGCTGCAAATGATGAGCTTTTCCTGCACAGAGCTTTTCACGTCTGTTTTTTTCTGTTTCCTGTTTTTTTCTCTTTAACCTCAGGACTGCTACATTTTAGACCAAGGTGGCTTCAAAATTTATGTCTGGAGAGGAAAAGCCTCCAGCCCAGAAGAGAAAAAAGCAGCATTCACTCGAGCTGTGGTGAGTTGTAGTGGAGTGCAAACAATGTCGTGGGTGGTTGATATGTGCTGATCTAGATCTGACCACTAATTACAATTAAGTGTAAGTCTTGGAGAGCTAGCTTGCATAATAACAGAGAGAGAAGTTAAATGTCTAGGGGAGGCATGATGACATAAATACAAAATTGTTAGTCATCAAATTGTGCTAGGACTAAGACTTGCCACTAAAACTAAGAAAAAAAAAGGCTAAAGAAAAGAAAGGATAAAAGAAAATGCTTTTCTACACAGTAAATAGTGAACTTCTGGAAACTGTTGGTTCAAGGGATGGTAGTCAGAGAGGATCAGCAGGGACAAGATAGGATTAGACAAATTCATGGCCAGAAGGTGCATAAACAGATAATAAAGGGGTTCTGACATCATGTGTTATTTTCTGTCAGAGCATTCCTCAACTCTTCCTCTCAGAAAAAATTAGCCTCAAGGGAGCCTGAGAAAGTAAGGTATTTGGTATTTTTTACAAGCTGGCAGGTTGAAGTGAAGGCTATGAGGGAACATGGTTTTTAATTAGACATTTACTTATGGGAAGAATATAAATGGCTTCATCTTCCATGAGATCTAACTAGGAGATACAGAACTTCAGTTGTTCCACCTTCAGTAAGGTCCTACTTGGAGACACCCAGCTTCAATAGGATTGCACCTATTGTCTCAGAGAAGAAAAGTTTAAAAAACATTGCCTTAAAACTTACCTACTGTCCTCTGTGCTCCCTTCAAGAGCTTGACTCAGGCTCATTTTAGTAGGCAATCATCTCTGCAAATTCTGGCCCTGAGCTACACATGTAGAACAAAAGATATGTCTTTGAGTGTGGCAGGTGGGAGGGACGGGAGGACCATCTGCTCTGCTTTTCCCTCAGGGCAGTGTGTGGCTGCAGTTTTTACAGCAAAAGTTGGATGCTCAGAAAGCCACAACCAAGCTCCTTTCCCCAAACCAGAGCTGCCAGCACTGCACCTCGGGTCATCCTGGAGCCTTCTGAGATAAACACAGAGCAGTTCCCAAAACTGAGCAAGGATTTTGACATTGTGGCAGAACACAGAACATTTTCTTCCCACTCGTATCAAGCACCTCTGTTGAAGTCTTTTAATTCTATGGTAGAACTAGTGCAAAGAAATGATACGGTTTTAGAGAAAAAAAAAAATTGTGGGAGTTTAGTCCCTTCAGAACAGATTTCATGCTCTGGGAGTGCTGATCTGCCTCCACCCCTGCACTCCCATGCTCTCTACCAGGCTACAGGCAGAACAGTCTTCCTGGCTCAGAGAGGGACAAAAATCTTTGAGAAAAGGGGTAGGGTTCAGTCCCCTAAAGACAGAAGTTAACGTGGATACTACAGCAAGAGTCTTCAGTTACTTCTGATCAGTCTGAATGCAAATCTTGGACTGAATCCTGCCCTGTGTTCAGTGAGGGACACTCACTCTTCAAGCTGGTTCAGGTCTACAGGCCTCTTCTCATGTCTGTAGAAAGTAAAAAGCTTACTAATGACCTTTCTGAACCCCACCAGGGCTTTATCCAAGCCAAAGGCTATCCTTCATCCACCAACGTTGAGGTGATCAATGATGGAGCAGAGTCAGCCATGTTCAAACAGCTCTTCCAGAGGTGGACAGAAAAGAATGAAACACAAGGGCTGGGCAAAGTCTACACTACAGGCAAAATTGGTGAGCACATTGGGCCTGGGTTTGCCTTTCCTACCTATGCTAAGCAATAGCTGAGGGAACATCATTCACATCAGCTGTCTCCTGCCTTCAGGATCTTGAAAATCTGATGTACACTCTCCTAGTGCCTTCTATTTTCCATCTTCTTCAGTAGATGGAAAGGATTCATGAACCGAATGACATCCAGGTCTGCTGAATTTTCTTATATGAAGCAAATTGCCACTTACTCTGAATGTAAATGTTGGCAGGGAGTCACTCTCCTCTGAGCAATTGTATGCAAAATTTCCCACTTGCAAAAATCCTGAATTTCCTTTATAAAGGGCTAATGCTGAGCCTGATAAGGAGTTCTGCTTTCATTTACACTGCCATCCATCCAGTCCCTTCCTGACATCAGTGGAATGATGTTGTATTTACACCAGCTGTAAATGGTGTATTTATCACACTGCTGAAGGGAATATTACAATGCATTAACCCCAAAGAGTAAACAATTCCAAAGAGAGAGAACTTGTTGATGAATGATGGGAAGGTGACAAAGATGCTGAACATCTCCATCAATAACAGCTTGAGAGCCACAAATCTCTTTCCCTTGCAAGTTCTCTCCATCTCTCTTTCTCTCTGTGCTGTCTGTAAATACTTGCTTTCTTTGTCATGAGCTGGAGAAATGTAGGCATTTTATTTCTGAAATCAGCATTTTAAAAAGAGGGAAATATTTATAGATTTGGGGGAAAAATAAGAATTTTCAGAATTTTTTACTAGTATTTTTACCAGCTGCCATCACTGGAACATGCTGTGTGGCTGATTCCAACCTGTAACAGGTCGAGACTGAAGTGTGTGAGCTCTTCCATATTCCAAAATCAGTGCTGGTTTACTGGGGGCAGGAGTGTTTTTTTACAAACCAGGTTTTACTTGCTGTGCAATGATTTTGTGTGAGGATGATGGGAAGGGTTTGTGTTCTTGTGATTCACTGGGTTCTTGTTTTTGTTCTGCTGGCAGCCAAGGTGGAGCAGGTGAAGTTTGACACCACCCAGCTCCACGCCAGGCCTGAGCTGGCAGCTGAGCAGAGGATGGTGGACGATGCCTCTGGGGAGATTGAGGTGAGAGAGCTGCTTTGGCTGACAGAGGGTGCAATGATCAGCGTGTTTCCAAGCATTACTTGGTTTGTTCAGCTTGGGGGAGAGTGAGGATGGGCCTCATGGCAGTTTGCTTATGAGGAGCAGGTACTGATCTCTTCCCTCTGCTGATGGGACCTGAGGAGACACCTGAAGCTTCAGAGGTGTGGTAGTCAAAGGGTTGTGCTCTGTCCTCACCCTGACTCCACTGCTGCTCACCAGGATGCTCTGTTCCCTAGGTGTGGAGGATTGAGGACCTGCAAATGCAGCCAGTGAATCCCAAGACGTACGGGCAGTTCTACGGGGGTGATTGCTACCTGGTCCTGTACACCTACCTGAGGTCAGGCAGACCCCACTACGTCCTCTACATGTGGCAGGTAGGTCAAAGCAGAGCACAGGGCACTGTGCTGTGCCTGCTAGACAAGCCTAAAGCTGGAGGAAGCAATTGTACACAAAAATGCCAACCCAAGCACCCAGAAGAACTCAGATACCCTTTGCTCATCAGTTTCAAATATCCCAAGATGTCCTTTGTAGGTAGCATGGACACTGATCCCAAACTGGCATCAGACTAAGCACCAGCAAAATCAGACAGAAAGACTGAAGGGTGATGGGGCTCACAGTGCTGAGGTCAAACTTCAGAGTCAGATTGTCCCTTAAAGCTTCAGTTCTTAGAGTTTTGTGGGTATATGAACATCTCTGCTTTCCTTTTTATGTAAGTATATTTTCATGCAGAGAGAAGCTTCAAAAATGGGACTCTAAAGTCTACAAAACCAGAATTCCAGTGAAATTTAAATACCTGGAAGTTTTAACTCCGATCTCACAGTATTACACACTTTGGGATTGGCAAGTGTTGAATTGTGAAGAGGTTTGTACCCCTGCTGTCAACACACTCTGTGTGTCACCTCTCTGTCCCCCAGGGCCGCCACGCCTCCGTGGATGAAATCACTGCCTGTGCCCTCAATGCCATCGAGCTGGACAAGAAATACGGGGACGAGGCCGTGCAGGTGCGAGTGACAATGGGCAAGGAGCCCAGGCACTTCCTGGCCATCTTCAAGGGCAAGCTGGTCATCTACGAGGTAATGTGGCTCTGGGAGCTGGGAGCACCAAGGATGAGTTGGCAGCTGCAGTGGAAATAGTCCAGTAAAAACGGGCTGATATTCAGGAAAGGAGCCTGCCAGCTCTGCACGGGCTGGCAGAGGGGACGTTGCTCAAGCAGTCTGAACACTGTTTGAGTAAACACAGTCCTGGACTGACCCAACTTAATTGTCCACCACTCATCTCCAGCTCAGTGAGGTTCATTCCAACTCTGTCCCAAAATATTTTGCAGAGTTAGAATAAGGCAGTCATCCTGTGAATTACCAATGCTGCTATCCAGAGAGGGTCCTTCAAAATATCCTACAAACATGGTTTGAATTGTCCTTGGCTGATTTACATCACATAATTACCAACCCACTTCTCTTGCTTCCTTGGCTGCTGACATCTGTGGCGGAGAAATTCCAAATGGGAATTTCTGGGAGAGGGGGATTGCCCTCAGCTCTCAGTGTTGCTCCCACTATTTGGGGTTTCCGTGGCAGATGTTCAGTTAAGATGAGCACAGCTGGAAATCAGGGTACCTCGCTCAGTTTGCACGGCACATCCTCTTCAAACTCCAAGATCTAGTCACATGGATCTTGAGGATCTTGATGGGAGCTGGTCAAGACTCAGTAATCAGGGAGAAATGTGGGAGTTATGCCATGTAGGTTTCATTCTGGAATCAGAAAGTACTTGGATTTCCTCACCTGCTCAGTGCAGAACCATGACCCATCATTGCAACAGTGGGCAGGGCTGTAAGCCCAAAGCCTTCTCCAGACCAGTCACACCCTGGATCTGTGTGTCCTCCTCACCTCCCAGTACCACGCCTCCCTCTCTGTCCTCGCAGGGCGGCACCAGCCGGGCTCAGAAGAGCAGCCCCGAGCCGGCCATCCGCCTCTTCCAGGTGAGGGGCACGGATGAGGTGAACACAAAGGCCACAGAGGTGCCAGCCCGAGCCTCCTCCCTCAACTCCAATGACGTCTTCCTGCTGGCCACCAGCCAAGTCTGCTACCTGTGGTGTGGGAAGGTGAGTCTGCAGGGAGACAAGGGGAGGCAGCCAAAGGAATCTGAATTTGATGAGGTGGGGCTGGAGTCTCCTGCCTCTACTGGGTCATGGAGGTGAATCCTTGGGTAGGTGGCCCATTAGTTCAGTGGAGAAATGGCCTCAAGTTGTGCCAAGGGAGGTTAATAATGATATTAGGAAAACATTTCTTCTCAGAAAGGGATGTCAAGCACTGGAACAGGCTGCCCAGGGCAGATCAGGTGGAGTCAAAAGGATTCAAAAAATGTGTGGATGTGGCACTTGATAACATGATTTAGTGATGCTGGGCTGATGGTTGGACTTCATGATCTTAAAGGTTTTTTACAACCTTAATGATTCAATGATTCTGTGAGGAAAGTGCACTCAGGAAAGGTCTCTGTCTATGAAGGGTCAGAAATAACAGCCCTCTCTACAAAAGTAGCCCATGTTGGGGTTCCCCTCACCTCATTGTAGATATTCATACAGCTCTCATATGAATACATCATCCCAGATTTTCCAGCTGTAAGAAATGAGCCCGGATGAGAGCAAATTCCTTTATCTTGTTTCAGTCATGAGTCAGGATGAGATGGTAGATCAGACCAAAGCAGAGAACTTGTGGATGCCCCATCCCTGGAAGTGTTCAAAGCCAAGTTGGATATGGCTTAGAGCATCCTGTTCAAGTGGAAGGTGTTCCTGATGATGTTTAAAGTCCCTCCTAACCCAAATCTTTCTGTCCTTCTGTAAGTTTTGCTCTAGGTGCCATTGGCTGCACTAAATGTTCCTCCAAGGACTAGAAATGGATTCTGAGTGATCAGCTCAAGAGCATTCAAGCAGGCTTGAAGCTCTCCAGAGAACCAAACCAGCTTTTCCTCAGGGATAGTTTTGCCAGTCTGCCCCTAACTGCACCTCAATCCTTTATCCTGAACACAGGGATGCAGTGGAGATGAGCGGGAGATGGCAAAAATGGTGGCTGACATAGTTTCCAGACGGGACAAGCACACCATTCTGGAAGGACAGGAGCCAGCAGAGTTCTGGGAAGCTCTGGGAGGCAAAGCACCTTATGCCAGTGAAAAGAGGTAATAGTGACCTGCTTGTTCCTCTGGGCCTGGCCAGGGGACATAAGCAAGGGATCAAAACTTTTCAGGAAAGTGAAAATTTTGATACTGTGTCCTTAATAAAGGGAGTGTAAGGCCAGAATATCACCAAGACCTTGGTCAGAAACCACACCAAGGTGTTTCTTTCCTGGCTTTTGGGCAAGGATGTGCTACATCCTCCTTTCTCCCCAGTAAACCCATCCCAAATCTCATCCTGAGGGCTGCAGGAACCACATGCTCCATTTCCAGCCATTATCAGCATCAGCCCCAGGAGAATCACAAGACTAGATCTGCTTTTGGACAGCATGGATTTCTCCAGCCCTCTGGGCCAGTGATAGTTTCCTTTGCAAAAATATGATTTAGTGTGGCTTTCACCTGACATCAGGCTCATCACCACAATGAGGGAAGGGTTCTGCTTTTGCCTTTTTGAGTGGAGAAAAAAAATTACCTTGGAAGATGATTAAAATGGTCCAAGAATCCCCTGATATCTGATACTGCTGACTTTCAGGCCTTTAGATGAGTATTGCCATGTTCTGCCTCTTCCTTCAAGGCCATGACAAGTAATTTCTGGGCCCTGCTGTAAGCCAAGATTTCCACCTTTCTTGCTTTTTCCTCCCCTGCCATGCATGGGGCAGGTTCCAGGAGCAGAGCACACACTACCAGCCTCGCCTCTTTGAGTGCTCCAACCAGACGGGTCGGTTCATCATGACAGAGGTGGTGGGGTTCTGCCAGGAGGACCTGGATGAAGATGATGTCATGCTGCTGGACACATGGGAAGAGGTCAGAAAAAGCCTCCTCCCCTTCTCAGACATATTTTCAAACAGGTTACGGCTTTAGTTGGTGTTTATTGAGTTGGATCTTGGCCTGTGACTGGGTTCAGCTGCCTTGAAACATACAAGAGCTGTTACTTGAAATAATTATACTCCATGCCTGTCTCAAAAGTAAAATCTTCCTTGGCTGGGGGTAAATCAGGGCTCAGAATCACAGGGGACTATTGGGAAAACACATTTCCAATCTTACCTCTGCTCCCACTGGCAGGGGAGAGCAAACAGCTGTGCCTGCACAGGTTCCAATGCCTCACTGACCTTCAACACTTTCTCCCCTTGCAGATTTTCCTTTGGGTTGGCAAAGCCTCCAATGCACAGGAGAGAAACGAGGCAATTGCCTCAGCTAAGGAGTATCTCAAGACCCATCCAGCTGGGAGGGACTTGGCAACTCCCATCATCCTGGTGAAGCAGGGCTGTGAACCCCTCAACTTCACAGGATGGTTCAACGCTTGGGACCCCTACAAATGGAGTGTAAGTTGATGGAGAAGCCCTGTGGCATTCTCAGTGGTGCCTGGAGGGTGGTGGTGTCAGTGAATATAGATTGCATGGAGTGAAACCTCACTAGGACACGTCACAAAATCATGGAATGGCTTGGGTTGGAAAGGAAGAGAAGGGACCTTAAAGATCGTCCAGTTCCAACCCCCTGCCATGCTCAGGGACATGAGTTCCTGATGCTGTCTGAGCAGCTTCTGCTCCTTCACCAATAAAAGGTACCTGTGTGGTGAAACTGAGGCTTTTGAAAATGTGCTTGAATTCACAACATTCATATTTTCATAAAGATTAGGTTCCAAATCAAGTTTTTGATTTCAGCCAAAAAGAGGTGGGGACTATGAGTAGTAAAATGAAGTTCAGATGGAAAACAGACCCACCCATGTCATAAAGGCCAACCAACCAAAACCAAACCAAACCAAACCAACAGTTCATTGTTGAAAATGTGGCCACAGAGGCAAATTTATGATCCAGCTTTAAGGGCAGACTGTGGTGAAATAAACCATGTGAGCAGACAGGTCTTGTGTTCAGGTTTGTGGAAAGCCCAGGAGCTCCTGAGCAAGGTCAGCCTTGGTCCCTGCCTTCAAAAGCAGAGTTACAAATACCAGCTCCTCCCTGTATAGAAATGGAAAACTGCCCCAGGAGATGACTGGGAAAGAAAAATTCCTTTCTCCCCTCTTTCCCCAGGACTTCACACTGCAGGAAAACTCTTAAAGAGATATTTTATTTCCTGTATCTGGGTTTGCATTGTCTTTCTTCCCAATCCATGTGGCGGTGGATCCAATCTTGACAGCTGGATCTGGAGAGATAAGACAGCAACTCACAATAACCCTTAAAAATATGTTGATGCTTAGAAAAAAAGGTCAAAACTTGTGGGTTTGTTTTATTTTTTTTTTCCTGAGGAACTGCTGAAAAACAAGGATACAGCTCATAAAATATGTGCCTCTAAAAATATCCCCTGTAGACAGCTTCAGCAACTACAGACAAGCCATCCAAACTGTTGACATCCCAGAAACATCTGGTGTGTGTTCTTTGCTCAGTTTTGGGTCTAAATCTGTTTTCTCTGCAGTCCATGTGTTTACGTTGCTTGCTCTTGTTGGGAAACTTTGTTGGATGACTCTGTTAAGAACTGACATCTCCTGGCTGCTTAGGAAAACACAGTCATGAGCTTTGCCAATTTATCTAGCATATTCCATTTTTTAATAGAAAATAAGAGGTCTCTTGTAATACATGGCACCTAATTACAAGAAGACAGGACTTGAGTCTTTGAAAAAAATCTTTTGTTTTAGTTAAATGAACCAGGAAAGTTGGAAACAAGGAATATTATTTCAGGCATTGCAAGATTCATCAAAAATTTAAAAAATATTTAAATCCAGAAGTAAATATTAATTCTGTTCATTTGCCTTCTGCTCTAAAGTCTTTACATTTCCTGGTTTCACCTGTTGCTTTACAATTACAAAGGCTGAAGTCCATTTTTTTTTCTTTCTTTTAAAGTGAAAGCTCAGATTCCGGCAGCCTGATTGCAGGGGCTGAGGTTTGCAGGAGCTGCCATATCAGTGGCCATCATTGGGCTTTAAAATTCATCTCCTGACCCAGGAGTGTGGGTTAGAGACCAGGAGTGAGGGCTAAAGGCAGCCCATGGCTCTCACAGCTCTCTCTTTCCCTTTAGGATGGCAAGTCCTACGAGGAAATGAAGAACAGTTTGGGAGACGTGTCAGCCCTATCCGAGATCAAAGTGGTGAGTTGTGTTGTGGCCATACAAGTAGGAAAGTCCTGGGTTCACGCACCACCACATCCCCCAGCCTGTTTGCACAATGGAGGGGACAACAGGATCAGGGCAGGGATGGGAACCTCAGGCTGAACCATCAGAGCTGTGCTCCTCTGTGGGAAGCAGAGAGAGATGTGATAAATTACTCATAAATGCACCCAGACCTCTTGGGCTTTTTCCAGTCCTGCCCAGAGGCATCTGTGAGCAGGACATTGTTCAGCTGCTCTAATGCAGAACAAATTCAGGTGTGTGCAGCTCTGAGAGGGTGCAGTTAAGTGTTTTCTGAATAGTTTACAATGGTGGAGCCACTGAGATCTCAAACAAGGGTCCCCTGGTCAAGAAGGGAATAGTCCAGTGGGGGATCCTCTGAGGTAAATGAGGTCCCAACAGTCCCAAATGCCATTGTCGCATGGGTCAGTTCTTCCCTGAGCAGGGTCAGGATGAAGGCTGGAAGGAAGTGGCAGGTTTGGATGAGGAGAGATGGCTCATCAGAGAGGGGTGTGCAGGTAATTCAGGTGTTTTAGACATGGTAGACATCTAACCTCACCTTCTGTCATCCCACATGTGCCTTCCCCTGATGTTATCTTGAGAAGAATGAGACTGCTGTAAGTATCCTCAGTTCTTTGTAAGAGCTCTCATTAGTGTGTGCTTTTAGCAGTCCTAACACCAAGGTGTAGCATTTATGGAGGCACTGCACTAACACTTTAGTTGGGACTTCCCCACTGCTGCTTTGGAGCTACAGATAGTCTGCCAGAAACAGTCCCCCAAAACCCCAGCAGAAAGATCCTGGGATAATCCCCAACTTGCCTTGCCAGACCATCTCATCACGACATGTTTTCCTCCACTTGGCAGGACCTGAACAACCTCAGCCTGAACAAGAGAACCCTCAGCACTTCCAACCTGGCTGGTTCAGGTGCAGCAAATGCCTCCTCGGAGTACAAATCTCACTTGAGCCACAGTGACAGCAACAGCTACAGCAACAGCAACAGCTACAACAGCAACAGCCACAGCCACAGCAGCCCTGTGCCCAACGGGGAAGGGATTTACTCCCGAGAGGTACTGATGCACAGGACGGTGGATGAACTTCCCGAAGGCGTGGATCCCACTAAAAAAGAGGTGACAGCATTGCTGGTTTGATGCCTTTCTACCTTAACCTGGAAATGGCTAAGTGTACTTTAGACCACCAAGTCCTGCTCAGACTCAAGGGGACACTGACAGGACAGACAGGTGTCACCAAAAGGCAGGACCTTTGTGTGAGGAAGTTCATAGAACCATAGAATGGGCTGGGTTGGAAGGGACCTTAAAGATCATCTCATTCCAACCCCCTGCTGTGGACAGGGACACCTTGTGGTGGTTTTAGCCTAGTTGAAGTAATTACGGGGTTTCTGTGGCAGAAAAAAAAATAAGTAGTAATTTTTAGAAAATGTTTTCTTCTGGTAGAATTGTTTTTCTCTGCCACCCAACTTCTGTCCTCATAGGGACAGGGGACAAGGTGATACAGCTGAGAGCAAAGCCAGAATTTGCATTTTACTTGAGCTGTAGGTGAATATTTTCACTTGAAACTCCTCCCAGAAGGGATTGTTTGTTGTTTTTTTAGTTGTCAGAAAGCTTGCATTTCAGCAACTTTCAATTTCAGAATTACACATTCCAGATTTCCAATCAACCCAAGGATTTTGGCAGTACCTTCAGCTAAATCCAAGCAAGCTGATGGGGGGGACAGAGGATTGATTCCCTCTACTCCCTGTAATCCTTGTTTGACCAATGTCTTGCCCAACAGATCTGGCAAAGGCCAACACCCACAGACAGAGTGACCATCCGCAGCTGGGCTCTACATGTGTTCTTCCACCCAAAATGCCAGGAAAAAACTCAACCTCCCATTCCCACAGGGCCTTTGTCAGTATCCCTGATGAGCCTGCTTTCTGCAAACCTTGTCTTTCCAGCAATGGGAGTGAACATTTCCAGTGAATATTTTAGGGGAGGGGACTGAGCGAGGGGGAGATGCTTTCACTGTGAATCACTGCCTAAGGAACCACCCAAAACTCTGGCCAGCAGAGCTTCCCTGGTGGGCCATGAATTGTCCTGGCCACAGTGTGATCAGCAGGGATGAAATTCCAGCCAGAGCATGCTAACTCCTCAGAACTGGAACATCTCTTCGGGCTGGTGGGCTTTTATTCCCCTGGTGCTTTGGGAAGAGGGATGAGGAGCAGTCAGCTGGGATGTTCCATTTCCCACCACAAGGACAGGGAGCAGAACAGGATCTGTTGGTCTGGAGTCAGAGGTCAGCTCTGGCACACTGGGGAGGGGATACAGCTGTGGGGGTGTCCCAGGCTCTGCAAAAGCCAAAGCTGAGCAGTCCTTTCTCTCTCTTCACTGCAGTGCTATCTCTCCGATGCTGATTTCCACGATATCTTTGGGAAGTCCAAGGACGAGTTCTACCAGATGCCCAAATGGAAGCAGCAGAACGAGAAGAAACAATTTGGACTCTTCTGATATTGCAGGGGACATCTGATGACTCTGAGACCAGCCCCTGCTCCCTTAGGAGCTGCAGGAAAGAAGTTCAGGCGTTTGCTCAATGATCCCAACCCAGCATCCCAATCCAACGCAGTTATTCCAGCAGCCCCTGTTCAGGGGATGGCTCCTTTCTCCCTGCAAACTCAGAACCCCAGGAGGCAAAACCTTTTTTTCAGGAACAGCTTGACAGGATGTTTTTGCTTCTTCCTGACAGTTTTTTGCTGATAGCCATGAAGACAAGTGTGTGCCACACAACTCCATTATAGCCCCATTTTTTCCCTCCCTTTTGCAAATTGCCACGTGCATGAGGCCATGATCTTCCTTAATTTGTAGAAGTTTAAAGTTCGTCAAGACAAAGGGCATTTTCAGCTGCTGTGTAAATTCTGGGTGGGGAGAGGAGGGAAAAGCCCTAAGAGGATGGAGGGGGAGCCTTAAGGTCAGGAAAAAGATAATGGAGTAGCCAGGTGCCTGATGGAGTAGTCTGTGCAGTGATACCAGACAGTTCTACCCCTTCTCACTTGTAGAAAAACTTCTCACCAAAGAACAGCAAAAATCAGTTCCAGATTAATATGCACAGCCCAGGGTAGGTAAAACACATGAGAACCTGGTTTGGGGAGGAAAAAAAGCACTTATTATGAGCATATTTATTAGCTGATCTGTTTCAAGAGGATAATGATGCTAAAAGCTAGACACAAATGTCAATTTTTGACTGCCAGACAAGAGTATACTTTTTTTTTTCTCATTCAGACAGCATCTGCAATCTCAGCTGGCCTCCCTGACCATGGCCAGGTGAATATTAGAGTCCATCTGCCCACAGACCAGAAGCTTGAGGAAGCCAGGAGGGTTTTGTGTATGACCTGAGGCAGAGGGTGTCCTACTGCAGCTTTTTTCAGGGCTCCATCCCTGTGATGTCCGTGGGGCTGAGAGTGCTGGTTCCATACTATGGGATCAGTCTGACTGGGGAGAGCAGTGGGAAATGTGAACAAAAAGTGATTATGGGATAAAACTGTTAACTAAGTGAAGAAACGCCACCTTAAAAACTCAGAAAATGGCGGTTTGCAGCTTTACTCCACTTCCAACATGATCAGTGATTCCAAATAAACATCCAGCAGCAGCAGCAGCACTGTAAGTGTCCTTGATCAGCATGGGGGGTAGGATGGCAGCAGATAAAAGCTCTGCAGGGCCACAGATCCTTCAAACACCTGGTCATCAATGGAATTTTGGTGGTTTTTTTTTAAGAAAAGAACAATCTGAGGAGGTGAGGCCCCTTCCATTCCCAAACTCCACGTAGCGTGGGCTATTTGTCCCCCCATGCCCATGTAGCCTGCTCCTGAAGGAGCATTGCCAGTGAGAAGCAGTACTTGGCAGTCTAGCAGGTGTCTGTGCCCAGCCTTGCTGCAGGGATGTGGGCATGAAGCTGAGAACCTCCAGGCTATTGATTGAGGGGCAAAGAGCTCTCACTCAACATCCAGAACCACATCATTGTGCAGAAGTGTCACCATCTGGCTGGGCTGGAGCAGGGACCTCCAGGTGTTGGGGCTTCTAGACAGAACTTTCTGTTTAAGAATTGGAGTTACCAGTGGGTTGGGGTTTATTTGAGTTATGTTCCTACCACCACTTCATCCCATTTCTGCTTGAGGGTCCAGCCCAAAACCCACTGGAACCCCCTGTGCAGAGTAAGTTAAGCATCAAGCACAGACACAAATCAGCTGAATTACCTGTGTGATTGCTCCTGTTGTGTTCACGAGAGATGCAATCAGTGCACATTCCCCATGTGTCAATCTCTGTTGGCACTGCTGGAATCAGCAATATTTGCCTTGCCTTGCTGAGGAGTGCTGCTGCCAGCTCCCAAATTAATGAATTGCACATGCTTCTCAGTAAGACACAGGAATGCCACCTACCTGTGGGCCTGACACGCTTCACACAATCAAATGAAGACCAGCCAAAATACAGATTATAGAGATTATGCCAGTTTGCTACAAATTGCTTTAATTCCTGTGGCCACCACACTCACCAACAGGAGTGGAGAGAGCTCCTGCCAGCATTCAGGAACCAGCCTGAGATCACACAGGAGCCTTCTGATACCTGGGCCTGATGGAAACTGCTGCTGCACTCCTCATGGAAGAGCTGCTTTTACTCCCTGCCTCTGATTAGATTCTAAAGAAAAGATCCTCTCCCACCTCCTCCCTTTGGTGCCTTTTGCTGTGCTGTTGGTGGCCATGTCCTGTCTCTGTTGCTCTTTTCCCCAGAGCTCTTCCCTCCAGTGGGGCTCCAGCACTGCCTAATCTGTTCAGAGATGAGCTCACTTGATATTAACACAGACCATGCCCCTTCTTTTGGGGAGAGAGGAGACCTTGCAGCATTGTCATCATGCTCTGCCCACCCCATCTTGGTCTCAGCTCCTTTCCCACCTGGCTATAGTAGCTTTGGCCAACTGTTCCTACCTGCTAAGGGATGTTTCTTCTTCCCAGGGATCTTGCTTGCCCTTAAGTGCAAAACAGACAGAGGAAAACCCAGCTTCTCTTGTACAATCCATCCAAGCCCACCCTGACCCTGGCCACCGGTCCCCCACTTCTCTAGTGCTGGCCATGGCAGGCAGGTGTGAGCTTTAGCTCAGTAATCCAAGTAAATCTAATCCTGCCACCCAAAAAAAGCAAGTAATAATTTCACAGCCAACTCAGAGGGCTGATCTGACTTTGCAGAAGAACAAAATCACAGAATGGTTTGCATTGGGAGGGACCTTAAAGATCATCCAGTTCCAACCCCTTGCCATGGACAGGGACACCTTCCACTATCCCAGGTTGCTCAGAGCCCCAGCCAAAGTGGCCTTGAACATTCCCAGTGATGGGGGATCCACAACTTCTCTGGGAAACCTCTTCCAGTGCCTCTCTGCTCTCACAGGGGAAGAATTTCTTTTTACCCTGCCCCACAAGAGCTGGTGCTGATACAAGAGGGGGCAGGAGCACTTCTTAGCACCTTCACCTGTGCTTTTCATTCCACGGCTCCCTAAAATAAAGTGCTGGGAGCACACTGGGAGCAGGGACCAAACTCAGGCTGTCCCTGGGTGGGAGTCAAGGATGTTCCATCCTTGGCCTTCAAACGTGTCTCCCACAGTGTTCCCCATTCCAGAGGTGACCTGGGAGAGCCTGTGTCACTGCAGGGCCCCCTGCTCTGCCTCAGTGGCCACTCTTGAGCTCTTCTACCTGGCTGGTTGTTAATGCAGTATCAGCCTTTGAGGTGTGGGTTTAATTCACATTTAATCTGGCAATGGTTTACAACATCACACAGTATTGTAGTCAAGAGGAAAAATCAATGTGTCCAGCAATATTTACTGCAGCATAACAAACTCCAGGGAGGACTAAAAGAAACCCAGCTTTGCAGTGGGCCTAAGAATCACTAAATCCAAGCTATTTTAGACTAAAAAAAATAGATGACCCACTTATGTTTAAAAGGACATTAACAACTTTGGTATCAGTCCTTTGTCTTCACTACCAGGGATCAGAACCCCCAGGAAACCTGATAATTTAAGAAATTAATGAGGTCTGTCTCTAAATTCATACATGTTGCATTCAAGTAGGACAAAGAGGCAAATATGACAAGTAGCTGAACGCTTCTAGAATTTTTTTGAACTTTTAATAGCCTAACATACTGTTAGTAACACAGTTGGCACTTCAAAATATATATTATTTTATTTCAACAATATTCCCTTAACTCTGTAGTTCTACTTGAAGACAAATCACTTGTTGCCATAAATACTGTGTTGTTTTCAAAACACCCTCGTGCTGGGATACCTCTACAGTGCAACTGGGACCTGCTAGCACATACAACATCTACTTCCTCTCTGTTAAAAAATGACATTTTTCTGTAAAAACACAAAGTTTTACTGTATTAATAAAGAAAAAAGAAAAAAAAAAAAAAAAAGCCCTGCTGGCAGTTGAGCATGTTTTCACTGTTTTTGGCAAAAGACCTCTGAGGTCCCTTTGAGTGGGTTTCACTTTGGGTCAGAGGGAAATCTGCTGTTCGGCAGCTTCTTTCTCCTTCACAGGATGAGAGCCAGGCTTTGAATGCAAAGTGTCCTGGCTGAGAGCCAGGCACACAGGCAGAGTAGTGCTCATGTATTTTTTATTACAACACAAAAGGAAACTTGGGTTACATAACACGGGGCTTTGTAGTGCAGCTTTCTTTTTTTAATCTGTAACAGAAAGGAGGGGAATGGTGTCCCCATTTAGGAATTCACATGGTGAAAGATGCCTGACACCTGCAGTTGCAAGAAGTCACCTGGCACCTGGCCACTGATGGCAGGGAGACTTTTCCTTGTGCAGATGTTGAGTGCTTTGCCCAGATGCCTGACTGAGAGCTGTACTTCACTAAGAAAGGAGTCCCTATCCTCTTGCTAAAAGCAACGTTTAGAAAAATCAAAATAAAGTGAACTAAAACCACAGCTGGATTGATCAAACAGGTAAAAAAGGATTTTAACATCAACAGCAGCATTAGGATGTTTCCAGCACGCAGCAGGGAGAAGGTCCATGGCTGTTTCACATCGGGGATCCTACGGAGCACCGAGTGCTGCTCTAGGGAAGGTGCTGGGGACTGACCCTGGCACTGGCAGGGTTCACACACTGAATCCCTTCCAGGTCTGTAAGGAGGCTCACTGTGGCCTGGAGGAGCCAGGCTGCTAATCACAGTCCTGGATATTGATGTAGACAAAGAGGGTGGAGGAGGAGTACGGGTCTCCATTCTTGGTCAGGAGATGGATGTGGCGATAACCTGGAAGCAGAGACACAGATGGAAAATGGCCTTTAGTCCAGTCGGAAAAGTATTTGCTAATGTTTGCCAAGACCCTGCACAAACATCTCCCTGTCTCAGAGCATTTTGTTCCCAGTTTCCCACAGGATCCTGAACAGGCAGGTCCCAGAGGCACAGCTCTGAGCGTGGGGAACATAACGTGCCCAAGGCCTCTGGTGACAAGGGGGACCCTCCCCTAGAGACAATGTTAACAGCTGCCCAAAAAATCCACTCTGACCCAAGCTGTGATGGATCTGGACCACTCATCCAGGACACTGGAACTTCTCAGAAGGCTCAGGGGCTGTGAGGAGCAGGCAGCAGGGCCTCACCTTGCTTCAGACTCGTGAAGGGAAGGGTGTACTGCCCAATGAAGTCGTTCTTGGTCGACAGGTCAAAGTCTTCCACCACAAACCGGACCAGGGCAAGTGCAGGGATCTCTATGTCAAATGTAAACTCTTCATTCCAGTTCGGGTTAAACCCTGGGCAACACAGACAAGGATGGAGGTCAGAGATGTCAGCAGTAAGAATGGTGGTCTGAGGTGTTTGCTAATGGATGAAGACTCCTCTTGACTGCCAACCTAGTCTGACCTAGACCAAGGCTCTTAAGAGGTGCCAGGAGCCTTGTTCCCAGCCTAGATACTGTGATTTGCTATTAGAATTAATAAATCCTTTAGTTTGGGCTGTTCACTGCAGACCTTGGTCCTTGAAATGAGTGAGGAGCAGGAGAGGGGAGGAACTCAGCTCTGCTCCACAGGCTCTTGCTGGATGGTACATGGATGTCTTTGGTTGCCATTGGACCAGATGCAAAATTTTATAGCCCTAAACCAGGGGAGGGAAGAGAGGAAAGCTGTGCTTTTCTGTTGAGACAGCCTTCTGTGGCCTTAAGCCTCTCCAACTTCTTGAGATACATCCATCTAAGCAGCACTCTGTGCCCCAATTACCCTGTCTGCAAAAAAAAAAGTTAATGAGGAGTGTCTGATTACAAAAAGCATCATCAAGTTTGGATAAGGGTCGTGTGGTCCAGAATCACAAAGCAAACAAAACAGACCAACACACATGAAATGTAGAGCAAGCTCAGATCTCTCTCTGGGCCATGGCAGGTTCAGTGTCAATAAAACACTCCCCAGAAGCAAACAGGAGAGTACATCCTGTTGGAAACCCTACTGCCTGTACAGAGCAGAAACCATGGACAGAAAAATGTCACCTGGAGCCTGCTGGTCATGCAGGGTTTGTGATTAATTCAGCAGGAGGACAGGGATCTTTCATCTGGCCCTGAAGGTGCTGAGGTGGGCCTGTGGTGTCTTTATTGTTTGATTTGCTTTCCACAAGGCAGCACTTATCATTCCAACATCATTCCAGTATTGTTCCAGCTAGAGAAGGGCTGGCCATGGGGCTGGGAGGGCTCAGCAGCCCTGAGGAACAGGCCTGGCAGGTCTGAAATGTTCCCTACACAAACTTTCACTTGACAGGCTGTAAAAATTATTGTAGGTGACGGAAATGGCCATGAGCTTTAGGAGCCAGGCCAGATTTACTCAAACAGGAAAGAGGAAAAGGGAAACATTGTTAGCAGGCAGGAAAATATGCTCCAGCTTTCCAGTGCTTGGCTCTTACTCCACACAGAAAAGCAGAGTGTGTGTGTTTGTGGAGAAGGCCAAAATATTCAAACCCTCAGTGAACAGAGGGAAGTCACAGCCATGTCTGACTGGTAAGAAATGGTGCTCAGATATTCAAAATTTGTCTGGGCAATACCCTGAGCAGCTTGAATAAACTTTGTGTGGCCCTACTTCAGGCAGAGGCTGGAACAGACACCTCTGAAGTTCCTGGCAATATCAATCTCTGCTGAGTTTGTGACACTTTCAGGGTACAATCAATCCCACAAGAAGCTTCATCTGGGAAGATCCTGGTGAGAACCCCTGCACACCAGGTCAAATCCAACTGCATGCAGGTGTAGAGCACTTCCAAAGCTCTAGCTCTGCAAATCTGGCAGCCAGCCCCAAACAACTCCTGGGGTTGATGTTGTTTTACAGGGAGTTTCTGTCTCCAAACAACAGAAGAACACCTCATGTACCTGCTTAGCATGGGCAGGACTGGGTGCCTTGGGCAGGTTTGCCCACAGGGCAGCAGTCTTGCCAATGAACAGAAAAGGTTCCTGCTCACGGGAGCAGAGCTTGGAGGAAAGCCCCTCACCATTGTTTTCGATGACTTTGGTCTGCTTCTTGTTGTTGTCCTGCTGGACACCGTGGATCTCTATTGTTACCTTGGGATCCACAATGGAGTTTTTGCTTTTGTTCACCTTTGGCAGCTGCTGACCAGAGATTATCTGTGGAGGAAACAGGAGAAGAGGTCAGGACATCACTAGGAGAGGGGGCTCCCTGGAAGATTCCCTCTCCTTCCTCAGGAGTGCAGGATCTGCTGTGAGAGCCTGGTGCTGCCCTTTCAGAGCTGGTGCTGTGTGATATCTTTCAAAGGAAGGATGTCATGAGTTAAGGCACCTAAGGAACCTTGCTCCAGCCCAGCAGGCTGGCTTTGTGACAGGCAGCTTCTCTGACTGTCCCCACAGTGCTCAGCTGGTACTTGGGGGCACCAGAGGTGACTGCTGGTGGCAGGTCTGCCTGCATGGTTCTGGAACCACAGAGAATGTTGTCATTAACCTATGGCCCAACACTGAACATGTGAGCAGATCCCTGGAGGATCCAAGTCCAAGAGAGCCCCCAGATGTGGGAAATCAGTAGGGTTAGGACAACACCGAGGGTAGGACCAGAAGAAGGAGAAGGTACAACCTACACGCCCCCCCCAAAAGTGGATGCTACTGAGATGTTTCCCAACTTCTATTCTTACTTTAAGCAGGAGCTTCTTCTTTGTCCCCCATGTTCCTTCTGTGATGGATTTTGGATTGAATTTGGTTTGCTCATCCCGGAGGAATTCCGGCTTTAAGACATACCCAGAAAACCCATTGTCCTGGAACCGACCCTGGTACACATCCATTTCTGTGCCTGCTGTCTGGAAATTTAGGGCAACTGCAACATAAATAAATAACTTCAGTCACACAGATAAATCAATAGGAATCTTTTCATGCTAATTCTGTTCACATGAAACTGCACTTCATGGACATAAACATTGGCTTTTCCACGCTTCAAAGAGCAGTGGTAAACTCCGACCCTCACAGCCTGCTAGCCCTGAGGATTTCTTGCATTCAGAGATGACAGAGACAGGAGGAGCCATTACACCCATCCTGCCTTCCCTAGAATCAAAAATTGTCCTGCAAGGAATTGATGCTACCTAGAGCAACTGCATCTTTTAGGTAAACCTCTTCATTTCTATGCTGAAGGAGTTCTCTGCTGCAGTGAAGCCAGCACATCCCCCTCAGATCATTTCTCTGGCTACTTAGCCTCATTACAAAACCTCCTTTCCAGCCCAGATCTGCCTGTTTTCATCTGCCATCCCCAGGGGCATCGATGCCTCTGTTGTTTGGATTAGAGAGCTCCTCATTGTCTGAACTCCTCAGGTGGCAGCACGGAAGCTGTGATCAAATCACCTCTTTACTGTCTGCTGCCCAAAATAGATCAAGCCTCACTGCTGTCCTAACACCAGGCACATTCCTTGTATTCATTCCTTGTATTCTTCCCAATTTGTCGATACCTTTTTTAAAGGCATTGATGTAAAACCTGGAACAGTCTCTGTGAACAGCTCAGAAACTGAAACCACACAGGGAGTGCACATGGACCCCAGCAGCTCCTCTGTGCTCCCTTGATTTCCTCAAGGATGATTTTAAACTCTTTAGCAACATCTAAGACATCTCTTAAGACACAGAAATTTATCCTGGTCCCACATCCTTCATACCTGGTCATACTTGGAGGCTGAGAGCATTGTAAGGCACTCCCCTATTTTTCCACCTGCAGCAAGACTTTGATAACTTTGATAACTGCACTGGTTTTCTTGGGAGCTGGAGGTACTCAGGGCTCCTGAAAAATCTTATTTTGGGTGCCCAAATACTGAATTCAGGCCTGGCCTTCCTGTACCCCAAGGGAACTGATGGTGCCTCCCAAGCACTGTCCTGAGGCCAAACAGGGCACTGCTTACTTGTACTCCCAAGAGGGCTGCAGGACCCAAGGAGTTCATACTCCCTCCTCCTTTGTTAAATGGCAGTAACTCTCCTGAGAGTGAAACTGCAGGGATTTGCACATTAATGTGCAGAAAAGCCTCTCCTAATGGATTTGTACCGAGACAGAAAACAGTCTGTGGAAAGTCACTGGGCATTGTTTGAAAAGCTGGCTTCTCCCAGTGACTGCTGGGCCCCTGGCTGCAAAGGGCTTGAGATCCTGCTCAGCTGAAGCCCAGGCAGGTGATGGGTGACCCAGGCCCCCTCCAGCCCCTCAGTGACACCCACCAATCTGGCAGCCAACGTTCCACAACTCCACGGGGCTGTAGTTGGAGGAATCCGTCCTCCAGCCTGCAGGGTAGATACGGCTCAGGTGCCTGATGTTGTGATGAATAAAACTGGTCCCTACAAAGAAAGGAAAAAGCAGAAGAAAATGTCCCTTTCAGTGATGGGGCTACTTTTATCTCCCCTTGCTGCTGCTGTGTGTTCCCCTCTGCCTGGCACGTCTGGCTGAATGGGAACCACCTGCAAAAATGCCCTTCTTGGTAAGAGCCTTGAAGATATTAAGTTCTCCCCACTTTTCTCAGTGAAATGCTTGACCAAAGAGATCATAACCCATGTCTTTGGGATGCCCTTTCCATTGGCAGCTGTCCCTTTTTGGGGAACAGGGACAGAGGAGGGAAGGACACACGTACCAGACTCCTGGGCCAGTTTCAGAGCTTTGCTCTCCGAGAACGATGACATCTCATAGAAAGCCCGAGGATGGTTGGGGTCATCAAAGCCTTCAAAGTGGACACTCTTGCAGTAGATAACTATGTCTGATAGCTCCTTGGCCAGCTTCAAGGTGTCACTCTAAAAACAGGAAAGCGAGAGGTTTGTGGGGAGTTTTTGCTGTCATGATCAAACATGGTAATTGTGCTTTTTCCCTATAGCACCCCTGGGGCTTCTCTTCTCCACCACTTTCACCAGAGGAAGATGCACATTCTCAACACTCAGAGGCTGGTGGTGTTCCCTCTGTGTCACCCTGTGCAGGAAAGGTTGGAAAAGGATTCCCCCTTTGTTGGTGGGATACCCTTCCTTGCTGCTCTCTGCAAAATCATTTCTATTTCAGCACCCACGCCTGTCTCCAGGTGCTAAACTTTACAGCAGAGCCTTAGCAATGACTTTTCCAGACTGTCCTGGTCCCAGGCATGCAAACTTGGAAATATAGGGAAGAGAAGGGTGTTTTGGCCTCCACAGAGCTTGGGCTTTCTCCCCTTTGAACTAAGAAGTTGTCACAATGCTTTGATGACTCCAACTTCACATCCACATTCACTGGTGCAAGTAAGAGTCCCCAGCTCCCACCAGGGGCAAGAAAAGAAAGTGACAGATGTCAAAATAATGTACACATTATTGACTAGAGATCAGAGAAATTAATAACACTCTCAAAGAGTGAGCAACTCATCAAAGGGAAATAGATCAGACCAGATCCAGAGGTAACACCAATCAGCTTTGCCATCAGTGGGGCTGAATGTGTCACCTATGAACCCACCCTGTGAGGGATCTGGGCTTCACAAGGACCTGCACGCTGGAAAAATCAATTTCCTCACATCATGGGGCAGAACACTTGTGTAAAGACCAGCCTTTTCCTTCCAGAAATCATCATACAAATTGCTTTAGTAACTGGCCACCCCTTCCCCATAGATCTTCCCTCCCTCCCTTCTTCAGGTCAGAAACAAACAGCCACTGAGGCTGCAGGTGTATCCCAAAATGTGACTGGAAAAGTCAGTCATGACTGCCCCATGACAAACAGATTTCTGGAAATAAGACAGAGATTGAACATGTGCCCTTCCACTGCTTCCATAAATGCTACATGGTCTGTCCTTGCTGCAAGGTCCTCCAGTCTCATTTTAGAGAAAGAAGCCAACCTTTGTGCTTGGCTGGCCCTGCAAGATCTCTGTTTGTGCTTGGGACAGAAATCATTAAGCTGAGCAAGCACCAGGATCCTCAGCCCCAGCAATTTCACAAATTCACCCTTACATATCCCCACCTGAGTAGCTGAAACCACAGAGACCTGTCTTGGCTGGGAGCACATAAAACATTGTATTGCAACTGCTTTTCTTTTTTTTATTTCTTTAGGTGTGGTACAAAACCCACCTAAAAAGTGATTTCTCAGTGCTTTCTTCTTTCACTTACCTTTCCCTTCTGCTCTACATTGGTCTTCACAGATTCATCTTCAATTTCAGCTGCTTCATCTTCATCAGAGACATCCTCAGCCTCCAGGTTGTTGTTCCCATTGATGGGGTCCTCCTGCCTGCTCAGCTTCTTGCCTTTCACCAGGATCTTCCCTTTCAATTGCTGCACAAGGAAAAGTGGACAAAATGCCTGGTGGTTAGAGAAGCTTCTGGCCCACTCCAAAGAAACCCATCAGCTGCAACCAGGATTTTTACAGTTGCATCAGTGACTGGTTATTAGCCAGAGACACAGGTAAAACTAAGTCTGTTTTTACACTGAGGCCCTACTCAGCCTCTGAGACCACAAGCCATGAGTCTGAAAATCCCAGAGAGCCCAGTGATTCCCCTCTGCTATAGAGCTGACCATCCCCTCAACCAGAAAACTTAAACAGTTCTGCTGTTAAAGACAATTAAAATATACTTTTTTTTTTTTTTTTCCAAGACTGAAATGCTGCTCAGCAAAGAAGGCCGAGCCTGGAGGTCTGGGCTGCTGGAAGAAATTCGTGGCACCATTTTTGCCCCTCTGTGTGGCCTGTTAATTAATCCACCCCTCACTCTGCAGGGTGTGGTTATAAACCTGTGCACAGCCCTGGAGACTGAGATCCAAGCAGGGACTGAGGCAGTGCAGCCTCTGCTCCACAGACATTTCAGTGAGGACACAGGTCCAGTAAGGTCTGCACAGGTGCCTCATGCACAGCAGACATGGAATTTTATTACACTTGGCACTATGCAGGTGAAGCCTTTGGGTGCTGAGAGCCTCAGGAGGAGTTCCCAGACCCTTTCCAAAGCTCCATCCTCAGGGAACAGCTTCTCTGCCACTGCTCTAATGGTACAACACTGACCACAGCCAGCAGCACACACCAGTGCACCACAGCTGGGTGCAGAGGGAGCCCAGGGAGCACATTCCTTGTGCTGAATCCATTCCCACCAGCCTCTTCCAAGGTTCACATGAAACCCCTCACCACTGATGTATCCTTTGGGAAAGACCTGTCTGTGGGAGGAAGGCTGGAGCCTGGAGAGGGATGGCTTAGAGCCCAAACAAGGCAGCAGCAATGCTTGGCACAGGGAGGAGTATTGAGAAAGGTGGCTGGGGGCAATCTCCAGGTGTGTGGGGTTTACCTTAAAATCAAGAGCACCACTAGACTTGGATGCTTCCAGGAACAGGAGATTTGCTGCCACCTGGATGTGTTTGGTACTCCTGACTTTGGAGGGTATGAGTTATTCCAGAAAAATGCCATCTTGGAATTAGCCAGTACAACCCCTCAGTCTATGTAGCACCTTCCCCTTTCCTCAGCAACACCCTCAATTTACCTTTTCTGCAAAAGCAACAAAACCCCACCACATTCAAATCACAAGACTGTGAAAAACCAAGAATCTTTTATAAAACAACACAGGCATTTTCAAAGGACACCATTTCCCCTTTGCACCCTTTGTGGGTTCAAGCAAATTGCTCTTGATTCCCCTTCATGTGATATTAAGAATTTCTAGCCTGAGGCAAAAGACACTCAGCTCATCAGTTCAGCTCTGTTGACCAGATCTCTTGTCTTAAGAGGAAGCAATAGCTGAAATACTCAGTAAATGTTCTCCAAGTAGACCATAAAATCATTCCAGATGTCTGTGGGAAGCCCAAGGTGGAGAACAACCTCAGGAAAGGCTACAAGGACATTGGACTCCACTGAGAACACACAGTGGAGTGGCTTCTGAACAGATGTAACTCTTGCCCTTCTTCACATGCCCTATAAATGGCATTCCTTAGTCTCCCTGAAGTGGAGCTGATCTGCTCTCCCACCTTTTCCACTGCACACTGAACAAGCTCAGCTCTGCAGGTGAAATGGTTCTGACAACACTGGGATATGGAAACCATCTTAAAGGAAAGCACTCATTTCATGAGAAGCAGCACAGCTGTAATGAGCAGAGGATTTTAGAAGATCTGCATACACAGGTTTATCCTACCTGAAAGCTTCCTGCCCCTCAGAGCAACATGAGAGCCATGGCAAGGTCTGAATTCCAGTTTTCATCTCAGTGTGAATGGAAGATTTGTAAAGTGATCCACCTCAACAAACTTTCTGTGGCTTCAACACCTCCTTTAGAGTCAACAGAGAAAACCAAACACTCCCAGGGTGTGATTCCTCCTCTGTTTGGACAAACACTGAGGAGGAGGTGGACCACACCTCCAGCTCCTCTGTTTCTCCAAAGGAGCCCTAAGTGAAGTGCTCATGTACACAGACACACAGGGTCTGAGCACTGCCACCTGACATCCCACTCCCAGGGTGAGGATATCCACCTCTCCAGACTTCTGAGAAGCTGTGAGGAATAACATGTTCACATTCATGAGGAGACGTGCAGATCAGATGCACTAACTGATATCACATCTCCATCTGTGCATGTCCTTCAGCTGCAAACTCAAGTGTTGCACCAGCAATGAGTGGCACCAGAGGATGAAGAGAGCCTCCAGAAAAGGGGAAGAAACTCTTTACTGAAGGAGGTTTTGGAGGATTGAAGTAAACTCAGTTCAAAAGCTTCAGGCAAGGAGATGCACTGCAGACAAGACTGACACAAGCTGGGCCAAGGTTGGAGAAACAGAGACGTGCAGGTGGACCTGAGGCCACATTGACACAAAATGTGTGGGTAATGCCCAAAGCCACTGTCCTCATATACAAGGAATTCCAGGAACAAAGAACTGTAGGGGTTTCAGACACACTTGATACACTGAATAGTTCCAACACTGGGAGCAGCTTTAGTCTCATTCTAAGGCTGTGACTTTGCAGCATTTCTTGCTGGGATGTAGGGACAGGGACAGGGGGCCTGTGCAGATCAGGGATGGGACAAAAGGACAACAACCCACCAGCAGCAGAGATTGGAACAAATTAAGCAGCCTTTAATTCACTATTGGGAACTAAAGACAGCAGCTTGGGGGTGATATTTAGACAATCTGTGTAGCCCAACACTGTTCCTGAATGGAGCCTAATAAATCAGATTCCTGCCCCGGGCTGTGGTATGAATCGTTAGCACAAATCCAAACCGTGTCAATCTTCCTTTAATTACTGACATTGCCCTGCTGACACCATCGGCAGCAATCCTTTGACTGTTTGTGTTTACAACCTCCAGCCCTTTGCCCAGTGGCAGATCCCACCCTTTTCCTGATTTAAAAAAATACCTTGTTGTCCTGGGTTTCCTCATGTCAGCATCACAAGGGAGTGGAAAAGCCAAGAGGTTCCTGGCTTGTTTGTTTGTTTTTCCCTCATGTTTCAGTTTCAATGTATTTTATGCCCAAAAAAAAAAGAAATCAGCATTTCAGCCCTTTGTACTGTCCTACTTCACACAGCAGGAAGGGAGAGGAAAAGTACCAGAAGGAAAAGGATAGGTGTTGCAACATTCGCAATTTTTCTCTGTTTAAACTAAATGGATCAATCCCTGCAATGGAGCAGATCAGCCCAAATCTATTCCCTGGGGTAGAACTGGGCATTGTGCTCAGCTGGGGCCATGTGTCTGGGCAATCAAAATCAGGAGGTTAGATGAGCACAGGCATGGAAAAAGCATCTTTGGGAAGTTGGGTCATTCCCTTACACTCACAAATCACACATTGCTTTGCTTGGTGTTTCTCCTTTCTTTCATCATATCATTGCCATCACCTGAAAAGCCATCAGCAGTTTTCCTGATTCTGCACCAGGATAAATAGCAAGTCAGGAGGGGACACTGAAGATATATTTTTCCAACTCAGTAGGAGCCTGCAAAGACTGATCTCTGTGCTGGGAGTGTCCTCACCCTGGGAGAGTCACTTCTCCCAGTGGAGGTACCTTGTTTGTGCCAGAGCCAAGGTCTTGCTGAAGCAGCAGCAGTAAAAATTACAATTCATCCTAATTTATTGCCCTGGTGCTTAGGGACCAGCTCGGAGCAGCTTCCCTCTGTGCCAGGCATTGTATCAAACGAGGCATGACACTCCCAAACAAAAGGGGAAAGGCAGAAAGGGAAAGGAGATAAATAAAGAGGGAGAACAAATACAGAAGATATTCTGGGTGGATTGTTTTCCTCTCCTTTCTCCCCTGCTGACTGCCAGCTTTATCTCACCCACAAACTCCTTCCAGCTCTGACTAGGCATGTTCATCCAATTTTTGGCGAATGAGCAAAGAAATGCAATTTAAAGAGAACTGCAGCTAACCATGCAGGAGTTTGTTTCTGCAAAGTGCTAAGAAGGACAGAAAAACAGAAAGACAGACAGACAGAAAGACAGCAGGCACAAACCACATACATGGAAATAGATGAATGTTTCCTTTTGGCTCCTGTTTTGGAGACATATTTTTCATATCAAGATTCCATTTCCATTTTTTTTCTGTCAGCTAATGATTTTATAGTGGTGAACCACTGCTGAGGGCTGTGTATCTCTTTCCTCTCTTTCCTCCTTGCAAGGCCAGGGCTCAGCTCCCAGCCTGACAGCTGCCCTGATTCCTGGGAGTAAAAGGGGCATCTCTAGCTTCCCTTTTTCCTCCATGGACATCTCCATCCCCACCAACCCAGGCCACTCCCAGTGGCTACCCCAGTACACTCTCAAAGGCAGGACACTTTGTGTTTAATACACCTTCAGGCTACTTGCTGTGGTTTTCTCCTTGAGTTTTGAGCTTTGCACTCAGCAAGAAGAAAAACTTCCCTCTTTTCCAGCCCTCAGAAGGCAGAAAGTGCTGGAGTGGCCTTGCTTACCTCTGGGGAGGGGAACTGGGATTTGTTTCCATCCACTGGGGCAACCAGGAGCATGTCCTGCAGGATGGTGGTCATGTGCTGGGCCATGACCTTCTGCTGTTCCACGCTGCAGTGGTTCTCCAGGGAAATGATGACAGGGTATGGTGAGGTCTGGAACAAGACAGCAACACACACCATCAGTGAGCTCTGCATTTTCAGCAGCCTGCAGCAATTGGAATGAGCCCCAGTGCTGTTTTCTCTGGGAATGGATGTGTCAGCAGGAGGGTCTGATATTCTCCTGAAGCAAGGATTTGTTAAAAAATGGACAAATTTAACTGTGCAGTGGTTACTCAGATCTGTGCTGATGCCTTCCAGAGATGATGATCCAATGGAGAAGGCACTCCCTGTGCCTGCATTCTCCACTTGCACTGTGGGTCAGAGCACCTTCCTACCCACCTTCAGAGGAAGGACTGGGAAGGGGGCTGGGTTTGGACTGGGAAATCACTGGGTTTGCTCATATCCTGAGTGATATCAATCTTTCCTCCACTCCTGCATAGGCCTGATCTGGTTCCCTGTGCCCCCCAGGTCATTTTGTGTGCTGAAGGCATTGTCATTATTATCATTGTCACTCCTTTATGGCCCCAAACAAATGTGACACCAGCTCCCAAGTGCACTGAAGGAAAACAGCAGAGTCCAGTGAGCCTGGACAGACCTAAGGTTTTCTGAAACCTGCTGCCATACAAGACTCCAGCCCTGCTCATCCCTTTTAAAGCAGAATAAAAGTAGTCCTTCACATCCAAAACCTGCACATGGGTTCCTCTAAACATCCTGAGACATCAAAACCACATAAATTATGGGCTTGCTGGAGCTTCCCACCAGGTATGCTAAAGATTATGGGCATCATCTTCATTGCAGTGGGGTCCAGGATGCAGCTGTGCTGGCACAGGTTCAAACTCATCCTCAGACGCTGCTCTCCCTGTCCAGCAACCCCCAGGAATGGATCTCTGCAGGAAGCAGAGCATGGATGCTCAGACAGAAGGACACATTTTGTCCCCATGAGAAATGCTAAGGTGAAACTTTCTTTGCTTCTGCTCTCTGCTGGGAGGGAAGAGATCTACTGCCAATCCTGGGTTGTGCAAGATGAAAGAAGGTCCCTCATCCTTACTTTGAATGCATAGTTCTTGATGGCCTTAATGACATCACTGAAGAGGATCTTGGAGGTGAGAGTGTAGCCGTGATAAATGACGGGCTCTGAGTTGGGGCCATCCCAGCAATCCAGCTCCACACAGCGACAGCCTTTGGTCAGGGCTCTGGAAACAAAGAAGGGACCTGGTTGGGTTCTACACCTTCTGCTCCATGTCCAAGTGAGGGTACAGCAGGCACAGGAGCTGCCTGGGAAGACTGGCAGAAAGTTCAGGGGGCAAGGGAGAAGAAAGGAGCTTGGAAAAACAGGAAAGCAGATAAAGGATGGGATCATGTGAAATCAGTGTCAGCAAAGAGAGCTCAAGGTTGAGCAAGGAAAACACAGAAGGATCTGAGAAATAAGGTAGTGAAAGTCCAAGGTAGAATTATCCAAAGAATAAGACATAGTGAGTGCCAGATAAGAAAGGACTCTGATGACTGTGCCCCAAGTCTTTCCCCAAAGATGGTGAAGAGAAGAGAAAAACAAGAGTGGCTGCAGTGGAAGAATGACAGTCAGCCTTAGAAGCCAAGTCTCAAAGTTTAGATGATGTGATTTCTTCATCTAGATCTGATATGATATGAGGGATGAATCCTCAGAGATGGGAGGGAGGGAGCTGTGGGAACTCCACCACAGCTGAGGAGACTGCTGAGGGCCAGGTTCCCAAACTGAGTCTGCAGACTGAATTTCTGTGTGAAATTCCTACCTCTAGATATCTGTACTTCAATTTCAATTTATTTTGAAATGCAGGTTCTCCCCTGCCCCACCCTTATCTATCTAGGAGGTGATCTCATCTCTTTTACAGCAATTCCCTAGACATTTCAGATTACACAACTCCTTTAAATCTGCAAGAGAATCACAGAATCATAGAATGGTTTGGGTTGGAAGGGAACTTAGAGACCATCCAGTTCCAAGCCCCTGCATGGGAAGGGACAGCTTCCACTAGATCAGGATGCTCAGAGCCCTGTCCAACCTGGTCTTGGACATTTTCAGGGATGGAGCATCCACAGCATCTCTAGGAAACCTATTCCAGAATAATGAGATTTTTTTTGTATAACCAGAACACACATCTATAATTTTAAGACTCTGTAAGATGAATTCAGAGAGCTACTGAGAAGTGACTTGTGCCAGATTCCACTCTCAACACTTTTGACCTTGAGACTCCAGTCATTGCTCCTGAGAACAAGGTAAGTCATAAACAAAGGCAGAATTGCAGCCATTGACTGGCTCATAAGGAAACACTGTCTCACCTGATAAAAACAAGGAATAAGGAAAGGTGGGTGTGCAAATTACTAAAGGTCACTGCACCCATCTGGCCATGAGACATCAGTTGCTGTCACAGGCAGACACAGGCCAACACCTACTGCTCTGTGCAGGGATGCTGTGGGTACATCTGGGATGCTAAAAAGGCACCAGGTGTGAGTTCTGATCACTCACCCTGCTCCACCAGCTCATATCCCACCTCTTTTTAAATTTTTTTTTTTAATTGCTCCAACTAGGACTCTCCAAAATAAACCCCAGCATGGTTGTGGGGACAGTCCCTGCCATGGGCCTCTCCCAAAAGGCAGTACAGAGCACAAGCACCATGACACTGTGCATCATTTTGGTTCCTTCCAGACCTGCAGCTCTATCCCAGCAATCCTTACATCTTGTAAGCTCCTTGCACTCCCTCTGGCCGTATTTTGGGGAATGCAACGCTCCCTCAACATCATGCTTTGAAAACACCAGGCCAGAGGGCTGCAGCCCAGCCTCCATGTGACTGCAGATATTTTATACTTCTTGCAAATGTAGTAATTACACATCCTACACTCAGGTGGACACCAGATGAGATGCAGGTCAAAGAGTTGTGAAAAGGAGGGTGTGGGCTTGATTTTTCTGAATCTGAGCAATTTTAGCCTGCTTGCTGAGTGTTCCCAAGGACTCTCCCTTAGGAACACTCAGCAAACAGGCTAAAATTGCTCAGATTCAGAAAAATCAGGCTCACATCGAGGGCACAGCCAACCTGGTTTGCAAACAGCTCACCCTGGAAACATGGGCCAGTCCATACTACCTGGTCTGGTGGGAGATTGCTGCTTGATCCCTTGCATCCATCAGCATAGACACTTATGTCTTCTGGAAGAAAGAGGTTAACCTCCCAAACCCAAACACACACAAACACAAACCACAAACACACTCTTTACCTGATATAGGCCTCTGTGCTGCTTGGCCCTGTGATCTGGTCTTCCATGAGATAGGTGTTGTGTGAGGATGACACCAAGTAGTGGCTGAGAGGTTGGGTCATGTCCTGGTAAACTTTCCTGTGGGAGGGGTTGAATATGTTCCCCTCATCTGACAGCAGGTACATCAGGAAACCATCCTTGGTCATGGCATTGCCCCTCTTGGCTGCCAGGTAAACAGACAGAAAACCCCACACTGAAAATGTGACATCAAGGTTGTGCCATCACCTTCACCACAGTGCCTCTGCTCTCCAGGAGATCCCAGAGGCAAAATGTGCTCCCCAGGCATTCAGTAAAAGCAAAGACATCGATGTTCTCCAGACAATGATGACTCCTTCAGCTCCCTGAAAATGCTTTTAAAGCCCCTTCACAAGCACGGCTTTTTATGACACTTACTGTTCTTGATAACATCTTAAAAGTGTCAAAGACAGACCTTACCTCATCTGTCTCTAGAGATTTACAGCATGAAAATCTCCATTTGAGCTTTTCAATGTTTCTTTGTGCCAACCCAGAGACGCTGTCAGATGTCTAAACACAGCCAGATAAATCCTGTCTAGATTATCCAGTGAAATACATGATTGCAAAGAGGAAATACAAAATTACTCCCCATTTTGAAGGACTGAACTAGATCTCAGTCTAATCCTAAAGCCTGACAGCTGCAAAACCTTGTCCCTCTCCTGAAGGAATAGCAGGACAGTGGAAAACCAGCCCATGATTCTGAGCTGGCTCTTTGAATACATCCTGCAAGGTGCTCCAGACTGATGATTCACCCCCAATCTGAGCAGACAGACAGTTCAGTGACTAACTCCTAAACAGCTGCCACCTCCTTGGACTCTGCTCAGACATCTCATCTGCAGATGGCTTTACAGGTGCCCACCATCAAGGACATCTGCCTCCACTCCAGCTTCTTGAGAACACAAATATTGCTACATTCTCAGCCTAGAAAAGCCACATGAGGTCTGGGCATCTGAATAACCCATCTGAGTCTTTCCCTCAGGATTTTCATCAGTCTGTAGTCCAGCCTGTATCAATCTCTCTCCTGCTGTTCAGTGCACCCAAAATAATACTGAAGAGAGAGATTTCCCAGCCTCTCCTCTGTCCTCCTCTCCTAGAGCTGTTAATGTTGCCCTAGGAGAGTGGTAGGGAGAAAATAATACACATGACAGCAGAAAAAAAAAGCATCAGCAGTGCGATTCATAGTTCACCAAAAAAGCAAGATTTTGAAGCAAATTAGCCAGGGTTTTCAACCTACCTCTTTCATTGGGCTCATATCTCTGAATTAAGGCAGGGGCAGCAACAACAGCATCTTCTTCCTGCTGCACCTCATAGAGAAACCTCACCAGGTTCTGGCAGGACATGAACCCTTCTGGGTCCGAGTACATTTGGAAGATGCTGTCTATTTCCTTCCTCTCTGTCAGTATCTTGTAAAATTCCTCTATCTCATCATCCTCCAGAGCCTCTGTTTTGGACTTGTCACAGTGCTGTAAACGTAGAGGGGAGAAGGAGTGAAAACCTTCTTTCCTTCTGGCATAGGCCAGCCGTAATCTGCACCAGGGCTACACAACGCAGAACACAAAATAATTGCAAAGAGTTACTGGCCAGTGAGTGAGGAGCACGTGGTCAATGACAATGGTTCTCATTGACAAGGCCAAGAGTCATAAAACAGTTGCAGTTTTTAGTATTTATACATTATCAGTGTGCTCAAAAGCACCTGGGCTTGGGTTCCACCACTTGGTGTGCTTCAGTCAGGACAGCTCAAAATAATCCAAGCATAAATCAAGGGTCAAAAGAAATGTAGTTTTTAATCTCAGGAGGAATAAAGGGAAACATTTAACTCTTTTAAATAATGATAGAGAGTATAGCCAAAAATCCAGTAAGTTAAGTGAAAATAACCCTCCCTTTGACCTAAGTGGTGAAACCTCAAGAGGCTGTCAAGACTCACAGCAGGGCTGTTTGCAAAGATGGCATCAAAAACAACTTAAAAACCCCACCACTGCTAAACATGTGCATGTTTGGGTATGAAAAAATCCACCTCTCCATGGAAATTTTCCATTTTCATCCAAAACCTGCCATGTAACAAGATTTCAAATCAGATATAATTTTCTCACTAGGAATTGTAATTCAGATTCTCTGTCTTCCTCTGGGGTTTGAACTTTTCCAGTAGATACCATCTCTGACAGAGCACCACAGCCAAGGACTTGATTGACCATGAAAGATGGGGAGCTTGAGATATACATGTTAATGTCTCCATGAAGGACACAGCTTTTCCAATAACAAGTTTTTCCAGTTTATTTAAAATACTCCCAGGTTCAATTTTTCATCAGAAACAACACTTTTTTTTTTCCTGTGGCAAATCTTGATATTAATTTTGTTGTTTGTTCCTAGCAGAATTCTTCAGCTTGTCAAACCAGAGGAATTAAATTGCTTTCCATCTCTGATCCCCTGTGACAAAGCTATTTTTCTGGCTTTTATGATGGAAATGCCTGTCTTAGTTTAACCAGTCATCACATTCATCTCAACCTAACTCTGCCAGTGATCTCACTGATGGCCAGGGTGGCTTTGGCAGTGTCCCAAGATGATAAAAAGGGACTTTCACCCCCTGCAAATCCTTCACTATATGTTTATGGAACACATATAAAACCAAATAACATTATCATGATGCCTAGCATTTCACAAACTGAGGTGACAGAAAAAAAGAGTTCAACTGCTCCTGACTTCAGAACCTGCTGGGTAGAAGCTGTGGGCTCATCTCAGGTATGGGACAACCTGTGTCATGCTCAATGATACAAACACCTCCAAAATAGGTTTGAGAGTTCAAGAACTGCCTTTTCCTTGCTGCCTTCCATGCCTGTGGCTCTGGCAGATCCCTCAAGCTAAGCTGAGCATGATGCTTAGCAACTGCAAAAGGAATATAAGGAGGGAAAGCAGCTGGTGGAGACGGCAGGGATGTCGTGAATTACAAATGTTCTTTTCCTTAAGACATGACAGGGAAAATGATATTTCTTCTAGAAAACTGGCATTTTAAGTGGTGTGCCTGGGGAAGTTTATTCATTAGTTGCCAATACAGGCTGTGATGAAAACAGGACAATAGCACTGGCACCAGAGTCAAACTCCAGGATAAGATGAAAGTGAGTTCCCTCTGCTTTGGCTACAACAGGTCCAAATTAGAAAGAGAATCTCAACCCAAAATGTCGTGTTTTACCTCCCATGTATGCATCACAAGCTGTAAGTCCTGAATGACCCTTGGCCTGCCAGCAAAAACACCTTTGTGATGCATCAGAATGAATATTCAGGCTGAAATTAAGTGAGCAATGAGAGGAGCTTCGCATAATTTCTGGTTGCATTTTGCAATACATTTTACTCAGGTGTCTCAAACCTAGATGTGGACACAGAGTTGTGTGATGAAAGGCAAGAATAATGTGAGAACATGCCCTGCAGCCCCCACTTGAGCCCCTGATCACCCTTCCTTCCTGTGACTAAATGAAGAAAAACTCTCTGAGACAGAAAAGCTCACCCTTTAATAGGCTGTAATGCCCTAGTCCATCTAAGCGAGGCAGGATGCAAACTGAAAATGTAATTGCTTTAGGAGCAAGACAGACCCTTCCTGGAGGCAAATCAGCCCTCAAGAGATCTGAATTAAGCTCCAAAGAGCCTCTCTTTCCAGTGGCTATACGGGAAACTTAACAATTACTTGCCTAATGATGGTACTTCAACTAAGTCCCTGCATTTCGATGGGTTGAATCAAGGTTTAGCAATTACTCGGAGTCTTTCAGCAAAAAGGATTAATTCCATCAAGTTTCCTCTCCTACAGCTCCCTTGTAACTATTGTGACAGCAAAAGAGGTCCATTAAACAGGAGGATACTGTGCCTCTAAAATAAAAAATAGTAAAATTAAAAAAAACAAACAAACTAAACCAAGGGTGATTTTTTTCAGGCTGTGGATGTGTGAAGATGTGGGAGTGATTCCTCTCCTGTATGTCAGATGTATCCTTTAGGATGAGGAGATTCACACCCAGGTCCCTACTGCCTTCACCTGCACAGGCTGCAAAGGAAGTGTTGGCAACTACTTCCAGTGGACACATGCAATTCAATCTGTGGATTCCCAGCCTTATTTCCACTCTTCCAGGATATTCCTGGGCTGGGAATAAAGGATGGGATACACCAGTCAGAGCGGGCAGTACAGCTGGAATATTTTATGAGCTGAAATTCTTTAAGATCTGCTGATGACTTTGCCCCTAATTCCTGAGGAGTTACCAGAGAGATGTCTATAAAGCAAAGATAAGGAAATTTGGATCTCCTTTGGGGAAGGCTCACATGGAGGAGCAGGAGAACTCCTGCCCAGTGCCCAAAACTACCCACGTGTTTACCACCGATCAGAAAAAAACATTTCTGAAACTGCACACCATTAATTCAAATCCTGCTTCAGACAGGATGGAAGTTTGGAAATTATCCAGATGTTTTATCTCACCTCGGCAGGATGGATTCTCTAGAGAGAAACCAAAAGCTTAACAACTGAGAAATTTTCATCCCTTTCTTATCTTCTGATAGGCTCAGCCAGCAAGCTGAATCTCAAGAATTTAGAAGTGTACATCCCTGACCAGATTAAATATGCCTTGGGAGTATTAAATCAATCAGACTAGTCCAGGCTTGGGTGCAATGTTGTGTATCTATCATGAATCTGGAAAGGTTTTTTTTCTTAATTTCCACTTTATCTTTTTGTTTTGTTTTGTTTTGTTTATACCTATCATTTTGCAGTCTCCCTCCTCTGAGAAGGTAAGGATCAGGGTTCACAATTGTAACCAAACAAAATTCAGCCAGACTTAGACATTGACATGCAGCTGTGGCACACAAAACTCCTGAAACCCCTGGGACTTCAACTTTGTTTCCCTTTTTCTTGCATTATCCATGTTTGCATCTCATTTTCTGCTTTGTGGCAAAATTATGAAGATCTTAACACACCCTTATCAAAAGCATTGTGCTGGCCTAACTTAGTGGGAATCAATTATTCTGGACAATAAATTACTGAGCACCAAAACCCCAGAGTCCTTCCTTGGTACAAGAAAAGGACCCAGGGGTTCACTTTAGGTGAGGTCTCCAACCCAAGCTGAAATCTGTGGGACACCTTGACCTCAGCCAACAGCAAAACCTTTTTCTGCTTGTTCCCATTACCTGGAAAATCTTCTTGGCATGGTAATCATCGACTTCAATGTTCACTTCTTTCAGGAAATCTTTGAGCTCTTTCAGGCTCATCTTGTTGTCTTTGTTTTTGTCAGCTTTCCTCAGGCAGGTGTGAATCCAGCTGCAGGAGGATGTAAGGAAATCTTTCCAGGTCAGTGCCTAGCCTAAACACCTGAACACCTTCTGCTGCACATGGCAGGGGGGAAATCCTCTTCTCAGGGCTCTGAGCCACCTCTCCAGCTGCTGTAAATCAGCGTGGGCCCCCTGAGCAGCTGCCACCACCTCCCCTTCTGCTCCCACAGGGCACAAGGGTGCCTTGGCAGAAGGAAAGAGTGCTGTGATACAACTGATTGTGACCTGGGAGAAGCTTTTCACCATCTGGCCAAGGCTGGATCAGCTCACTTTACCCTGTAGGAGTTTCTGGCTGCAGCCAGAAACAGTTTGATTTCTCTTTTATGACAGAAAGTACATTCTTCTCCAGATGGTTAAAAGGGGATAAAGGAAAGAATGAAAAGAGCTCCAAACAGAGGCTTGGTAAACTCATTCTCAGGGATTTGTTCAATATTCAGTGTGTCATGGTGAACACTGAACTCCAGAAGAAGCATCAACAATAATTTTTAACTCATCTGCAGCATATTTTTAGGGATTTCTACCTATATCTCCTAAGAACTTCATTGTGAGTGGAATCAAACCAAACTTTGTGGGTCTTGGCTTCTTCCCTTGGTGAAATGCACAGGGTCTGTTACTGTGCTGTACTGTGATAATATTTCACAAGAGCTTTGGTTTTAATCACTTTAGTATTTCTATGGATCTGGAGTAACTGCTATAAGAATGATCTTATTGTGATGTTAGATAATTTGAACTGGATCTCCCATTTTCTTTCAGTCTCTAAAATAATGTTAGACAGTTGAGACACACTGCAGTTTTAAATACCAAAAAAACTCCATGCTTTTTGCATCATGGAACTGATTGTCTAATTGGCTTTACTGTCAAATAAGAAAGGTCATCCAGAAAAATATCTACTTTTCAACAGGAAAAAAAATGATCAAAGTAGGAAATTGATCTCCAAGAATAACCTTCCATGTCTCACATAGGAAACAATGCTTCAAACTTATTCCAGAAAAGCTTTTTTTTTTTTTTTTTTTTTTTTTTTTTTTTTTTTTTTAAAAAAAAAAAAAAAAAAAAAAGCCCAATCTGAATGTTAATCAGAATAAAGCTCAGCATCAGCAAATACCAGCTGAAGCATATAGTGCTGTAACATTTAAACTGGGCCTTTCAAAATGACCCCAAAAAAGGGCATTAACAGCCTTAGGGGCTGTAAACATAACCCTGAACCAGTGTTTACCAGAGCTACCCCTACACTGAAGTCTTTCCTAGTGATGGAGATATGTGTAAACTGTTAGTGAGTATTGTTTGTCTCATGGAAAGCTGAACTTTCTGACTTTAATAATCTTGGCAGGTGCTAAGCAATGACCTCACCCCACATCCGTCTTAGCCTGGTAATATTAATATTCCCCTTCTTTAGACATGGAAACCAAAATAAAGAGAGGCTGCATTTCCCAAGGACACTCCAGAGCCCTGAACCAGGGTCTGGCTTGGACTGATTCTTCCCAGAAAATCCAGTTTGAGTCATGAAGCTCCCATGAGCAGGGGATGCTGTGCTGGGAGCATAGCACTCCCACCCTGGGGTGCAGAACAGCCCCTCCACCAGCTCTGCTCCAGGGAGGGTTTGCTCAGACTGTCACCCTGGTGCCACCCACTCACACCTGACCCTGCACCTCAGGTCCCCTTCCCAGCCTTCCCTAAAAACAACAGGCAGGAGGAACGCCCAACTCTGGTGAGCCAAGAGGAAATCCAGTCTGCCACAGCCAGAGGTGAGCAATAGAAACTATTCTTTTGTGCATAGAAACTACTGGATTTGTTCTAACCACTGCAAAAAAAACCACTTTTTTAAGAGTCTGCATAACTTCCTTTGATAATGAGCACCCAGAGGTCATGCATGTACCCAAAGTCCTCTCTGGAAGACAAAATGTGGGCAGTAAATGCATCTGCAAAAGAATATGCTCAGGTCCTACCTGTGAATGGAGGATGCTTTTCCCTTAGATCCCTTCCTAAGAAGCTGAGAAATGCAGGAGAAAAACCAGAGAGCTCAGAAAGAGCCCAGGAACACACAGTGGGTCCTCTTGCTGCAAGGGCAAGCAGCAAAGAGAGAAAAAGGAGAGTACAGACAACTGAGATCTCAGTAAACAGCAGCATTCTGGCCTCAAAATACCCAAACTCCTCATCCATCTGGATCACCTCAGCTTCAGGAGAGCTTAGAGGAGCTGGATGAACAAAGCACCTCAACTGAAAGTCCTCTCATCTGGTACAAACACCATTTTTCACTCCTGGCTGTGGGTCTTCCTTTCACCTTCTGCTCCCCTGTGGGCCTGAGTGGACTAGGGAGAAGCTGCTCCATTTTTTTATACATCCAAGGAGAGCCTGCCTCCTGCCCCTTGTTTTTAAAGGATATGCCAGCTCCAGGGCTACCAGTTTTCTCTTAGTTTCAGTCATCCCTCTCTGGTTTCTATCTGGCAGATATCCCATGAATGTGCTCAGAACAGAAATGCTGCAGAACTTCTGGTAAGTGCTTTCAAACCAGAAGAAAAGCTCACACATAAACCCCAGAACTGAAGCAGATGGTGTCACCCTGCTCAAATGAAAAGTCCTCTGTATTTTCTGGTCTAAAGTCTTCCCTGCACACATACCTGCAATATTTGCTAAACAACCTATGTCAGCCTGCTGCAAGGTTGAATCTGAGGCTTACTAAAACAGAACTCTGTGTATAGGAACATCAGAAATGCTCATCAAGCACATGGGAGTTTTATCTGTGTAGGAATATAGGACTGGAAAAAATACATAAGACACTGAATCCAGTCCCTTTCTACCACAGGCAACTCCAGTGAATTCCAAACTGAATGGGCTCCATCTGAAACTAGCAGAGTTTTTGCTTTCAGTCCTTGTTTTCAAAAACTTGCACATTCCTTACTTGTTTTGCAAGGCTTGGGGAGGCTGAAAAAGATACCCTGCAAGGCAGTTCTCCAGTCATGGGGGACAGGCAGGGGACACAACACTTCTCATCTCCTGACTCTTCCCCTTCTGTGCTCACAGATGCAGAGAACACTCCTGAGGTTTAAGGGAGATCTGAGCAAGCCCACGCTGCCAAGCAAACCCAGTGAAGGCAGACTAAATTTAAAATCCCAGGCTTTAATTAAACATCATCAAATTTCAAATGAGAAATCATGCTGTTCTGTAATTCCAGGTTACGTTAAATGGCCTGAGACAAGCCCAGATTGGAAGCCAGCACTGCACAGTAATTACTCTTCCAGAAATATGGTTTGCCTACCCACCCTATTTAGCTTTGATTCTGCTTTCCAAAGACAGAAAGGCACTTTTCCATGCTGGAAATTTACAGCCTTCTTCCTTTGCAAAAGTCATTGTTATTTTTCCCCCCTTAACAATCTTGTCTCTTCTTACGGGCAAGTTTTTCAGCAATATATTTAACTTGATATGCTCCAGGGACAACTTTCTGTAGCCCAGATTTTCCCCTACCCACTGTGGGGTGGCTGAGGAGTGACCTTACAGCCCAGAGCTTGAAAAACCATCCAAAAAAGACTCTCATAATGCAGGAGATAAACAGGATATCCCAGGAACAGCAGAACTAATGGAGTCTGATTCCTTTAAGTGAACAGTACTGTGGCTGTGAAAAGGCTTCTCATACTTCAGAAAACCCACAGAAGTGTAAAGCCTGATGAAAGCTCAGCATTTATGCACCATCTCCTTCTCCATCAGTACATTATTACAGGGAGAGAACCCACATGGAATGGAGACTTAACTGAGGGCAAGACTTCCTGGTGCCTGCTCAGACTTGAGCTCCAGCTTTGTGATTTTTCCCGGCTGAGGATTTTGCATCTCCCCTCCTCTCTGGTGTCAAAAAAGTCATGGAGCCCACCCAGCCTTCTCTCCTCAAGAGTAATATTTCTTTTCCTCCCTGATAGCTGAATATTCACCTTTGGGAAGCTTAAAGGAATTTAGTATTTTATGACTGCTGCAGGTCTGTCCAATCAGGGTGAAATCAGCAAACAGCTTCAGATGTCATGGTCAGAGTCTCAGACACACAGGCACTGAAGAAAATCCATTCAAAGCTGCACCCACAGATATTCTCTTTTTTTATACATGAGACCTCTGTTTGCAAAGCAGCTTATTGAGTGAAATACAACCCCAGGGAAAATTCCCTGTGAATTCAGCAGAGCCAGGATTTCACCCAATAACCAACCCCTCTCCATTTCATAATGAATTCACTCTCCTTTCCTGCTCTGTGCCTTTTCCTTTCTGATCTCTGCATTGTCACTAGAGAAACTGCAGATTTTTTTCAGGGCAAAACTTCCTCCCCTGCTGAGGCTAATAAGGAGTAATTTCACTCAAGTCAGTGGAGCTACCCTGGAGTAAATTTGGCAGTGAGAAGAGGAGAATCAGTTCCCTCTCCTTGTATTACCAAGAAACACGGTGAACAGTGCAGGCTTTTCATGCCTTGCCAAGGAGTGCCTGTCCTGGAGTTTACTGCAATGCAAGTGAAACAGACCCCTGAAGAACACAAGAAAATAACGATTGTTTTCTCTGGAGCTCCATGAAAGAGGGAATTCTTTGCTTAAGGAGCTACATTAAGCCTGACTCCACTCCTGCTGGTATCATTGTAAAACAAGGGGAAAGGCATTGGGAAACAGGGAGCTTGCCTGGGTGCAAAATCAGAGCAAGAGAAAACCCAGTGCCCAGGGCCAACAGGGAAAAAAGGAGGTTAGGCTACTATCCCCACACACATGGAAAGACAAGTGCATCTTTGCCCATGATTAATCACTTTATAAGGCAAAGGATACTGTTGGAGTTTCTGTTTCTGGTTCATGGAGTTGCTGTGGGCTATGATTTTCCCAAGGCCGGCGATCCAGTGGTTGGCATCATCCTCTGAACTGGCAATGAGGTCCAGGTTTTTCCGCTGGTCTTTGAAGATGATGGAAAAGCAGCGATACTCTGGGACATCCTTGGCGTATTTTTCCATACCTTCTGTTTTATGGCCTGACCTCACATCCCGGATATCTTCAATGGAGACTGTGGAAAGAAAGCAGAGCCTGCTGTCAGCAGGGGTTCAGTCAGCCTTATCTCTACTTGGTGAGGGATATTAAAAAATTACTCTTCTTTTCCTGAAACCTCTGGAGGATTCCCTTCCCTTTCCCCCCTTCCCCAAGCTTTGGTACTAAAGAAAACTCATCTCAAAGGACCAAAAAGAGCAAGAAATTTTGAAAAGAAAACCTCTTTCTCTATGTCCTTTATTTAATAAAGAATCAGAATATGCTGTAGGTGCCATACTGTGATGTTCTGTTCACGAGACACAAATCACAGCCAAGAGTTTGGTTCCCAGTCCTTGGAGCATCCCTGACTTGAGCATCCCTTGACTCATTCCCCCTAAGAATGGGGAGAGTGGAGCTGTGCCTCCCTGTAACCATCACCCCACAGGAACCCTAAAACCACAGAATGGTTTGGGTTGGAAGGGACCTTAAAGATCATCCAGTTCCAAACCCCTGAAATGGACAGGGATATCTGCCACTAGATCAGGTTGCTCCAAGCCCCATCCAGCTGGCCTTGAATAGTTCCAGGGATGAGAAGTCCACAATCTCTCTGGGCAAAATAAGAGGTGACTTGAATAAGAGGAAGGTGAGGAACAAACCTGTCCTGCTTTAGGTTGCAAAAATAGTGAGAAGGTAATATTTAACATCCCATTTGTTCCTCTCAGTCCTGGTAGTGAAAATTAAGGAGGCAAAGACCAAAGCTTCAGAGCAATCTGGTGTCACCCATACTCCATCCTAACCCCTGTCAAGGGTAGAATTTATCCTCCTTGCTGTAAGAAATCAAAACACTGTCATCCCTCCCCACTTCCATCTCTGCTCTTCTGCTGGTGAAAATGAACCCTGAAGTTGCTCCAAGTTTGCAAAATGCACACACAAGGCAATCCAGAAGGAGCAGTGTATGAAGAGACTTTTATTAAACAAATATAAGTAACAGAGACAACCCTAAAATGCCCTTGAGAGCAATCGGTGCCCTCAAACTGGGCTGAAATCAGGCGAGCTCCCAGCAGCACCCACAGCCTCTTTTTGTCTTTCATGGGTCACTTCACACATCTACAAAACACTGGCACATGTTGTCCTGAGCAATTGTGGATGCCCCATCCCTGGAATTGTTCAATGCCATGTTGGACAGGGCTTGGAGCAACCTGGTCTGGAGCTTTGTTAAAAAGCAGTGCATGAGTATAAAAGATCCCCAAAGTTTAGCTGAATAGGAGAAACTTGCCTTTAAACATCCATTTCACCATTAAAATGCCCAGTTCATTCAAAGTCAATGCTGTAGAAAAACTCAACTCAGTATCCACCTGCACATATTTGGCATGGCTGCCTTGGGATTATACAAAATTCATCAGATGCTCATACAAGGTTTGAAAACTTTCCTGTTTTTCCCAGAGCAGTGTTGGACAGGCTCAGCTGCTGGGGAAAAAACAAAACAAAACACCCCAAAAACAACAACAACAAAGAAAACCAACTAACCAAACAAAAAAATAAATCCAAAAATTCAGTCTTTAAAAATCAGTGGCTTTCCAAAAGCAACACTTAACATTTGCTTCAAGTTCTCACCACATGCTGGGGTGGTCAAGCACTTTCCACAGCACTTTGCTGGTTTGGTTCCTATACAAGAACACACAATGAGCAGCTCCCTGGAGCTGGCAAAGCTCTTCCCTGACAATTATGAGCTGTTATCTCTGTGTGGTCTTTGATTATCACTTTGTAAAGGCCAACAGTTGATCAGCTGAGGGGAGAGGAAGAAGAGGTTGGGTTGGGATGGGCTGCTGTGGAATTATGTTAGCTGGCCAATCTACCTTTGAGTGAAAGCTTATGGGTTTAAGTACTAAAACCAGTTTAAAGAGAAAAAAAGTCTGCATTTCCCCCTTTCAGGTGAACTTGCCCTTTAACTGGGGCATTAATGAAATTATAGCAGTGCCTAAGGTGGAACTTCACCTTTAATGTAAAGCATTGTAACATGTTTCACCAGATTCAGTTCAATTAAAAAGTCTAAAGTTTATTTAGGCTTCTTTTATAGCTAGTGGGAAATAAAGCAGCTTTTGGGACACAGCTGTTCTGTCCTATTCAAACAAAAACTTCAGGGTAAGGTAAGTTATACCCTTAATCCATGGCTACAGTGGACCCTTGACCAGAAAGGAAGTCCATGCTGGGCATCTCATATGCAGAAGTCCATAAGTATGGAATTCTCCTCCTCTCCAGGTCTCTTCTGCTCATGGCAGTGAAGTGGAAGGATCATCCTGTTATTCCTCTTCACCTGCCAGCTGCTCACCACTGCTTGGCTCATAAGAGTTATTGTCCTGCAGAATGGCTCCTTAGTCTGCTTGTGCAATCAATCCCTAAACTTTGGGTTGGCAATGGCCTCATGTTTCCAAGACCAGAAAATCTGATGTTAAATATTGGAAATTTAGAATGGATTCTTTGGAAACCATTACGTGGCTGCATGAATCCACTGGAAAAGAGAGCTGTGTGGGAGGAAAGAAAGATTGATAACCTGTGTCTGGAAGGGCTGCCTTGATCATTTCAGGGTGTGCTGAGAAGAGGATGATGGAGATAAAAGAGCTCCTCAATACAGAAAGGGTACAAGGAAGGCTAAAGAACAGGACTGTGTCTATTGTAGTCACACAAGAGAGGAGAAAAACTATCACCACAGGAACTGTTAAAACACAGGGTAAGGAAGGACACTTTTTATAGCTTTCCATAGCTTGGTTGTGTGTACTGTTTTCATCTATCAATAAAAAAGCTGAAGCCAAAGGACTCAGCCCAAGCCATCTGCTAAAGTTATCTCTTTTCTGGAAAATCTTAACCCAGCATGAGTACTTTATCAGCTGCTCCCAGGCAGCGACAGTACTCTATTAGGAGCCCCAAACTGTGTGTTCAGCTGAGCTATCTGCAAAGAGAAATCAAAAATAACTGGGGGACAGAGATGTTTCACAGCAGAGGAACACTCACAGCAAACAGTCATCAATCACAACTCCCTGCAGCCTCCCTGTTCCTTCTCCATCACGCCACAGTGGGGAGATAACCACAAGCAGAAGAGAATCTGGAAAGTTTGCATCTACTCCTGAGTGCTTGCCTCTGCTGAAGAGGTGGTTTGTAGAGAGCCCAAAACATGACACACAGCACAAGGAAGCCTGTGTTATTCCTGGCCTCCAGACACCTACTCACACAGGTTACATCCTGGTCAGCCTTCCTGGCTGCTGTGGATGCTGCTGGGACAGCCAAAGGCTCCCCACTGACAAGGACATACAGCAGCCTTCCCTGGAGCCAGTGAAATTCCTCCTGTCTGATCTGCTCTCGGGGAGATGTTGAGAACTTTCTTTCTAGCCCTCCTTTCAGTTTTCATCACTGGCTCCTGCTCTTGTGCTTCTCCCTTGCTGCTTTTCAGCCCAGCACCCTTCTCCTCTTTCACCCCTGGCATCAGCAGGCAGGGATGACTCAGGCCCACAGGATTCTTTTGACAGCCATGGTATTTTCAAGCAACCAACATGTGTCTTTTGAGTATCTCTCTTGATTTGGATTTCTCTCTTCATGGCTTTCAAGGAGATTGGTGTTACACTTGCAAACTCGTCTCCTCATGCAGAAGGAATACCTCTTAAAGGAAATCAGCTGGGTGATATTTAAGGCCCCTTCCAACCCAAGCTACTCTATGATTCTGATGTAGAAGAGCAAGAAAGATGAGCCTGACAGTGTTCCTAATGATGAAAGCACTTGTCTGAGAGAGGAGCCCTGGCCTCTCCATCTCTTCTCTCATCAGTACTCCTCAACTGAAATGTCCAGACTGTGCTGTGAGCATAGCAGTAAACTCTGGTGATCCTAAGGAATAGAGGGAAAGGAGGAATAAAGGCATGAGAGCAATCACTTTGTTTTCCTCCTGTTTGATAGGCAGCCCTTTGAGATGAGACATTTTGTTAAGAGTATTTTTGTCAAGAGAGAAAATAAGAAACTGAACCTGCACCTCCTGCAAACTACCGAGCATGTGAAGGACAAGGAGTGGCAGGTGTTTCTCCTTTCTTGTGCCTTTGTGATGAAGTGGGAGAGGAGGGTCACTGTATGGGCACTGCCAAAACGGCCTTCCTTGAGTTACTCCTTAGGGAAGGGGGCAACTTTTCACTCTGGGGGAAGAACTCCTCAGATCTTTCCTACCCCCTGTCAGTAACAGGAGATCTGTGCAATGTGGCATTCAGTCACACTGAATTACTCCATCCCACTCTAATTGGCTCAGTAAGTCACTTCTGTTTACTGTCAAGAAATGCAGATGAGAAACGTGCTCAGCCGTACAGAGCCTGCACACCATCCTGCATGTCTGCAGAGAGGCCAGACCCTCACCAGCTGCACCTCGGCTCAGCATCTTGTCAGGAACAGATGAAAGCTGCTACCTGACCCCAGGACCATCCTGCAGAGACACTACATGGATTTCACAACACGCTGAGTGTGCCCCCTGTGCTGCTTCTCGCCTTGGTTTCACCCCGGGAAGAGGCGTTCAGCTGAATTCGGTGTCACCAGGGGTGGCTGATGCTAATGGCCGAGCACAGTCGAGATCAGGACTTTTATAATCAGCGGGAGCTGGAGCTCTGTCAGCCCCCGGCGAATGCCAAAGGCTATCCATCGCCCTCGTCCCTGAGGGATACTTGAACATAATGACTCAGGGGTGGGTTCAGCGTGAGCCCCGCTGTGCCCTGCCTCCCCAGCCCTGCCGGCACTGCTCTTTCATCTCCCTGTGTGTGAATGATGGCAGGTCCCAGCTGCTGATTCCTCATCCATTCTCTTCCCCCACTCCCCCTCCACCGACACGCTCAGCAGGTTGTTCTGACTAGAGATCTGCTGCACAGCAGTCTGCCCTCATTGCTGGCGTGTGTTTACCAGCTGGCAACCAGTGACAACAATGCACACGCGATTTTACAGGTTGTTTGGAAATACCCTTTCATCTAAGGTCTTTGCCCAGTCTTTCAGTCCACCCATCACGGAGCATTGAAGCAAAGAGAGCGATTTCTATTTACACTCCCTCCACACAACCAGGGTCCTGCAGTTCCTCCTTCCCCTGCCATCACAGCACCGCTAAATTTGGATCTGAGGCTCTCAACACTTCTGCCTTTGCATTTAACATATGCTATGGAGAAAAAGGTCAATATTTGTCAGCGCGCTGCCTGTGATGAAAACCGTCCCAGCGACGCCCGCGGTGGCCTGATTCAAAACTCAATCGAAGAAACAGGCAGCTCTGCCTCTGAAATGACATGCTGGATGGCTTGAGAGATTGTGATAAAAACTAATGAGGCCCACAGACAGACGGGTTTGTTTTCACAGCTGACGGCCGCCTTGCGTAACAGGTTCGCATCAGCAAATATTTTTGGGATAAATGCATGTCTGACCATGAAAGCAATGATTCCTCAAGGAGCTGCAGAAGGAAGCTGTCGGTGCAGCCAGCTACCTGCTGTGTGCACACAGGTGCCTGAGAGTTTCTGTTGACTTTAGACACTTACCAGGAACAACTTCAAGCTTTTGCTTCTCTACTCGAGCAATATTATATCCTTCCTGTTCTTCTGCAAGCAAGTTCAGGACATTTACTCAATGGAGACAATAATTTATTCTTCCACAAAAGCGGTATGGTATGTTCACTGCATGGTATTTTAAGGATATTCATAAATTTCACAGCAAGCCAAAAGCAAAGGGAAAAGTTTTCTGCTGAACACTGGTGCTTGGCTATAAACATAAACCTTTTGTACTATGTTTAAACCAAGCAAAACATATTCTATAACTGTGCCAGAAACCAGAGGAAGAGAAACAAATTCTGTGCATTTTTAATAATGAGAATAACTAATCATCAGATCAAAAAATCAGTTTCATGACTTTAAGTTATAATACAGTCATCCCTTGCAACACTCAGTAGTGCAGCTGAGTTTAGCTCACCTCCCAAAACTGATTAATTTTTAAAAAAAAAGAAAACAAA
>WEIU01006261.1:142685-156917 GCA_013389925.1 Aegithalos caudatus | reverse complement strand
AAAAAAAAAAAGAAAAAAAGAAAAAGATCCAACAATAGTAGTTTTTACGTAAAGCTTTTGGCCAGAAATGGAAACATTTCAGCTACAACTCCTGACGTTCTCTCTTGACTTCACTGCTCGTGACTCAACGACGCAGCCCCAGTGAATCATCCCTGGCTCAGCATGTGAAGCTTCTCATGGCTGTCATGGAAAACGTCACCTCCCTGAGCCTCCAGGAGAGACACAGTGCAGGAGGTACCAAAGCACCATCTCTGGGGCCCCCCTGTAGCACCCCTAAACTTTATTGACTCATTCAGCCTTTTCCTTCTGCCTTTGAATACGCTGTTTCTCCACCTACTGCTCAAAAGGATGATTCACTGGAAAGTTTTCAACCATTCCCACAAATCCCCAAGTTGAGAGAGTTTTTAAAGGGATTGAGTCTGGCTTAAGTGAGCTCACACTAGGGATTACAGATGGTTTAAGAAAATACTTTCGAAAATCAATTTCACTGAAAGAAGCAAATGCCTTTTTGATCTTTTTTTCTTTTTTTTTCACCTACATGAGATCTGGTATTTGACCACAGCTAAACAAGACAGTGCTACTGACAGGCTGCTGCTCTGCCCCTTTTGGCTCTCCTCCCTCACACCACAGTGATGCTCAGCAGTGAATTGCTTCACAATGTGCAAGGGAGTTTTCCAGCTCGCTTGCACAAATCTTTTCCTTGCCCCAAAACTGTTAATCCAGCCACTTTAACTCTGTTTCTGGAGGCCAGGGAGAAAGCACTGTAAAAGCCTCAAAGGCCAAGGAAGCATCCACCCTCCTTGGGCCCTACACATCAGTTGGGATAATGAGAGCAGAGGTGTGTTTGTGGATCTGGTTGTAGCTCAGCCACAGGAAGGAGCAACCTTCGGTGAAAAATGGATTTTTAAAGGTGTTTCTGAGCAGTCCTTGGTGCCCAGCACCCCTGTGTTTCTGCTGGAGGCAAACAGACAGTGCAGAAGTGCAGAACATGCTTGTTGGAAAACTGATTTAAGTTGCTTCAAAGGCTTTTGGGAAAAAAAAAAAAAAAAAAAAAGTGCCCTGGGGCCTAAATGGAACATACTGAAAAATAGGAATTCTTGACAATAAGGAAAAAATGGATTATTCTACCAGATCAGAAACCATTTTGGAAGGACAGCTAATCCCCAAGGTCCTGTTTGGGTAATACAGCTATGAAATCAGCATCTAATTTAAATTCACAGTTGTTTAAAATAAAGACAACAGAGGAAAGTACTGCTTATACCCCATGTATCTGATCCAGGGAACATCTGTTCCCATCACAACCCTGATAAGTGGGGTTTTTTGAACTTCAAACATCTGAGATTCTCCTGTCTAACCTTGCCAGTCCCCAGTTTTATCTAATGGACTCCACCACACAATGGTTTACAAATAGCTTTTCCACATGGTAGTAAGAATACCAACAGGAATAACAAGAAACTATCCAAACAAAAACATAACCCTTAGACTACCCAGACTTCCCTCCTCTGAGGTGCATCCATCACTGTCAGCAATGCTGCAGATAAGATTTAGACCTGCTGCTAAACCTCCCAGTTTCCATTCTGCTCATCCTTTTTTCCATCCTGAAAAGGGAGCTTATCTGCAGCTTCAGAAAGGCTTTGTCCTGGAGAGCAAAGTCAGTCTGTTAACAAGGAAGGGTGACCCTCTGCAGAGACTGGCACTGAACTCCCTGATTTTGGGTCTCAAATCATGACCCTGCACTCTTCCTCTGATGTGACAGCCTTCACACTGGACCAAGTGAGAAGGGACATGAGGTGATGGAGCCTGCCAGAGGCCACAACATGAGCCAGCTGTAATCCACTCTGTACCTGGACTCAAAGCAGCTTGGTGAAGTTAAAAGCTCCAGAATAAAACTCAAACACAGCAATCACTCTGAAAACTCACGACTGGAAGGTCTCAGAGGATCAATAAAAGAGAAAGGCAAGGAGAAACATGACCAGAAGGTTGAGGGAAGTGATTTTGTCCCTCTCCTCTGCTGTCATGATACAACACCTGCAGTACTGCAGCTCCTGGGCCTCCAAGGATATGAATCTGTTGGAGCAAGCCCAGAGGAAGCCACAAAGATGCTCCAAGGGCTGAAGCCCTCTGCTCTGGGAACAGGCTGGGACAGCTGGGGCTGTTCAACCTGAAGAGAAGCTCCAGGGAGACATTAGAGCCCCTCCATTAAATCCCCTCTTGGAGCCCCCTCCCAGTACCTAAAGGGGCTCCAAGAGATCTGGGGAGGGACTTTTGACAAGAGCCTGGAGTCATGGGACAAAAGGGAATGGTTTCACACTGCCAGAAGGCAGGGTTAGATTAGCTACAGTGATCCTTTACAGTGAGGGTGGTGAGGCCCTGGCACAGGCTGCCCACAGAAGCCACGGCTGCCCCATCCCCAGAAATGTTCAAGTCCCTTCCAACCCAAACCATTCCATATTTTATGAAAATGGACCTCTTTGTTTTTGGGCTTAGGACTTGGCAGGAGTCAGTACTCATGTCTCTCACTGACTTCCAGGCTCAGGTGTGACCGGAGCACCTGCTGGAAGCAGCCCTGAGGTGTCTCTCCAGCCCTCCCAAGAGCTCAGCACCACAAGTGCAGGCACAGGCTCACATCCTCCCGTGGGACACAGCCTGCCCACATCCCACAGCCACACAGGTGTCAGGGTGCAAAGCCAGTCTGGCCAGAACCTGCCCAGAGCTTGCCTTCACTGAGCTGCATGGACAAGCTCTGCCTCTACTGACTTGTCTCTATTGCTGTTATCCTGATGACAAAGAAAAATAAAAGAAGAATCTTTCCCTGGGAAAGGTGTGCCTGCATGGAGTGTCAAGGAGCAGGCAGGTGCTGTGACCATCAGGTAACATTCCCCAATCTCACTGAGTGGCACTGAGGATGCTCCCAGGGCACAGCAGGTTCTCCTGCCTGCCTGCAGCAGTGTGGCAATGCTGCCTGTGCCCAGTTACCAAAGTGTATCTGGAGTGCTGTAGATCCACACCCATGCAGACACACCCCCAGCCTCTGCTCAGAACCCAGCCCAAAGGATTTGATCTCATCCTTCTTTATAAAATAGTCACAGTTGCCTTCTCCATGCCACTGCCACAGCCATGGATCCACCAGGGCTTCTTCAGGCAAACACCAGGGTACCTGGAGCCACAGCACAGGGATCCTTCCCATTTATTTCCAAGGACTAGGTGGGGTCAGGACTGTTGCTGTAGGTGCTCTCAGACCCCATTATTTGAAAACTGCTGGCTCAGAGCATAGGAAAGAGAGCTCTCAAAGTCATTCTTCTCAACTCACACCCTTATTTGATTTAGAGTGAGATATACTAGCAAGATATATTATATAAAGAAAGATATGTATTATCTGGGAAAGGACTTTGGTTTTATATGGGACAGAGCTCAGCAGAGCAGGCATTCCCAGGGAGCAAACATTCACTGAGGACTTTCTGTTTGTTGTTCTGATGGGATATTGAACTGGGAGACCTGAAGAGCCCAGGTGAGCTCAGGACCCTGCCAGGCTGGGCATCCAAACACCCAGGAGGGAACAGCTTCCAACCCAAAGCCTCAGGAGAGGTCTCACTGCAGCCTCCCCTTTTATAGAAAAAAGGAGGGAGAGGGACTTTTTTACAAGGGCAGACATTGATGGACAAGGGCTGACAGTTTTAATCTAGATTAAAACAAGGAGAAATTTAGATTAAATGTTAGAATGAGATTTCTTTACTCAGAGTGTGACAAGACACTGGCACAGGTTGCTAAAGGAAGCTGTGGATGCCTCATTCCTGGAAGTGTCCAAAGCCAGGCTGGATGGGACTTGGAGCAACCTGGTCCAGGTGTCCTTGCCCATGGCAGGGAGTTGGAACTGGATAATCTTTAATATCCCTTTCAGCCCAAACCTTTGTGATTCTATGATTCAAAGCCTTTTACAGTTAGAGGAAAAAAAAAAAAAAAGAAGATATGTGGAGAAAGATGCACAAAGAGATTAAATGAGGTGCCCAAGGTTGTGAGAAGAGACTGGCCATCAGAGTTACAAACCAAACATATTTTACCCTGCTACTTTACTCCTCCTACTGGAAATCTTATCACTCTTTGTGGGAGGAAGGGAGGTAATTTGAAAGACCCACCCTTCATTTAGTTAATTGTGATCATTACCAAAAATATTGTGTAATTAACACATTTCAACATGCCATAAAACATATTCCATGGTACTAATTTATCTCCTGGATTTACAAGACCGCAATGACTAATGAAATAGGAGAGAAAAAAATGTCAGAAAATATGGAGAAATGTGTCAGAAAAATATGGAATGAAATGAAAAAAATATATAAACAGACACACACCCTGCCTGATTCCATTTTGACTGCACAATTGGGCTCACAGTTATGGTGCCAAGCTGGGTGCTGCTGGAACAGCATGGTTTTTCCTGTGCCATGTAATGGTGATTGAAGGATCTGAACTTTTTACAACAGGGCAGATCCTGGGTTTCCAAGATAAGGATGAGAATAGGCTTTCCTTCCCTCCAGAAACTTCTTCTGTGAGCCCTTGGATTTCCACATCTCTGCAGTTCCCTTGTGAGCCTTAAATGCCAGTTTTCCCCGGGGCTGGAGGCAGGAAGGAGCAACAGCCACACAGCACATCACAAATGCCCACACCATGTCTCACACCGAGCACTGGGGCTTGGGCACCTGAGTGACCTGAACAATTTGGGGAGGAAAAGAGCCAGGCAGGGCTGCTGAGACCAGCACAGCCCACCCCACAAGCATCTGAGGCAGTAGCTCATGGGCTTGGGCAATGTGACCATTCCTGACATGGCAGATTCCTTGTGGCTGTCCCAGAGCTGACAGCATCACTCAGTTTGTGGTGGAGTCACAGGAGGAATGAAAGACCTGCTCTCATTGCTCCAAACCCTCCCTCCACATCACATAATGGTTCTGGTTCACCCCAGGCACCTCTGATGAAGCAAACTTTACTCACAGATCTGTGACTCTGGGGATCTCAGCACCTTCTTTGACTCCTGCCATATGGTTTTGCAGTCCTCCTGGAGCTTATAGAACCTCTCCTTTCTCCAGGAGCTTGACTTCACTTTTAGCAGCTGGCTGCCTTTCAGGAGGAACTTCAGGTCCTTGTCATCTTTGAGGCCTGTGGAGAAACAGAAGTGGTAATGTTTTAAGAGACAGCTCAAGAAATGATGCTCAGAGAGTTTTCCCTTCCACAGGGGCAGCCAGGCCTGGGGAAAAGAGCAGAGCAGAGACCCAGAAATCCTCCATGCCACTTCATGATCAAAAAAGAGGCTGAAGTCTTTTATGCTTGAAGCCTAAAGACTTTGTGCTGTAATCCTCAGGTACTTTACAAAGATAAAATATCTCCTTCTCAGAAAATACTGTTGGGATGCAAAAATTACAACAAAACCAACAACAGTAAAAGCAGAGAAAGGAAAATTGTATAACTTCTAACTGGAATGCTGTCAGGAACTTTCAAGTGATTTCAAATCTATTCTGCAACAAAATTTCCTTTGCGGAAACAGGAATACACAAAGATATCTCTCATCCTCCTCTGGCAAGCAGTGCCTTCCTATCCACGTGGGAATTTTGCAGATCAGATGAAGCTTCGGAGAGAGAAGTTTGGACACAGGCAGCAACAGATCACTAAGGCAGCAGTAAGGAGCAGCCACCATCTCCTCATTGCTCAACCATCCAAAGGGTCTTTGTCTTTCCTAAACTGTGAGGCCAATGCAATGTCAAGCAACAACAACCAAACCTTCTGGTTGTGGGAACTTTGGATTTCACAACTTAACCTAGATTCAGGAGAGCACTTGAGACATCTAGAGAGGAAACAGGCACCTACTGAGACTCTGAAAACACAGACTTGGCATTCTACATGATTTTGAGTGTCTCAGCAGTGCATGACTTCCACATACCTAAATACCTTGGAGAATCTGTCCCTCAAACCAACCATAAATTACAGATCTGAAGCATGTAGACTGAGGAGGGTGAGAGCATGAGACACAAGAAGCACATCCTGGGCTTTCTGTAATAGGCACCTGCATGAAAGGCTGGTTCAGAGCTGGTGAAGCAGCATTTAACTCTGCAGTGCTGACCATGCACATCCCAACTCAGAGGAAACTTTTCTAACCTTACCTTGACAATGCAGGTAGCCACTTGGCCACCTGCAGCCACCTAACACTCACCTCCAGGGAAATTCCTCAGTACTATACAAACATAGTGGAGACGTGTGAGACGTGGAGTCTCACAAATAACATTATTTCATTGCAGTGTCCCCTGTGACATTGGGCTGGTTCTTCTCTGGGAGAAACAGCTGCTTTGAATTATTAGCTTTTAAACAGGGCAAGACAATAAACTACCAGGCATCACTTCAGGCCTGCTTGAAAAACAAAAACTGTGAGATCCCAGTGGCCAAATTCCCAGTCTCCTGACATTCCAGACAGGAAGCTGAAGCACCAGGTGCTGCAAAGCACCAATGTGGGTCATGGTAGCAGCAGCAAAAACCAGCATTGTGAGTTTGTAACTGAGATACACTGGCCTAAGGAGAGAACTTTAGAGATTTACATCAGAGATAAATACTAGGGGTGTCCAGTGTCCACTTTGTGAGCAGCTCACACCATTTATTGGTTTTGCAGAGCTCAAGAAGTATGCCCAGAGCTGAGCCAGGCTGAAACATCCAGAGCTGAAAGCATCAGAATAGATGATGGAGAACCTGCAAAGGTGCCTTTGGCCTCTCTCTTTCCTCAAAGTTAAATTAGGTATCTTATTAATTGTCTTCCCCACTACAGCACTGCTTGGCTTCTCAACTCATGAGTGCTCTGGAAGTTCCAGGAGGGGAATTTTAATGCTTCTCCCACAGAAAACCTCAGAAAAACATTCATGGAGAGAAGGAAAAAAGCTGTCTCCTTCAAAGCACAGAAGGGTAACAAGTTGAGGCCAGCTATGGGACATGGACAGCATTCCAAGGGGTTGATGAGAGGCTAGATCATCCAGAGGAAGGACACACACCACAACAGCTTCACGGGTTCTTGGTCTCCTGAGCTGGCTTCTGCTCTAAGGCAAAGGTCCTCCAAGTGCACAGACTGCAGCCTACTAACATCCCTGGGGCTCTCCTCAAGGTTCCTGGAGAGGAAATCAAATTCTCCCTGCTCCCTAAACACCCATATTTCTATTCTGGCTCCCACCTGGATTCCTTCTTTTTCTTCAGATCCCAACTACTCGAGGAATCACTACAGGATCTAGGAGGAGGATGTGTCACCCTAGGACAAGGAAAGAAGGAAACCCACCAAATCCTTTGGATGCCTATGTCTGTAAGTGTGGAATGAGAAATCCATTTAACTATGGCATGTTTTGTTCCTCAGACCTTGTGTGCAGCATCTGTAACATGTCCTGCTACCAGGACATCCCAAAGAGCTGCACAAATGTAATAGAGGCAAATCTGAGTAGGCACAGGTGGTGGCCAAGGGCAGATTTCTCTCCTCCAGGCTTGAACCACACAGTTCATACATAAGCTGGAGCTCAGAGCCCTTCACCCTGTTCACCAGCACAGCCCAGTAAAAAAAACAGCACAGTACAAAACTCCTCTCCTTCTTCCCCAGTGCTTCAGGCTCTGCCTCCTATGCCCAACCAAGCACTGGCACAGAGTCTTTTTTTGGGTGAGTCACTTAACTTCTGTATTCCTACCTGCATTTTGTTAAGCCAGAGATGCAGCGTAAGACACTCTGATCTGCTGATACACGAACCACAAACACACCCCTGATGTGTCAGTAGGACATTACTCTCAGCTGGTTATTTGAACTGCTTTCCAGAAAAAAAAAACCACCTATTCCCAGAAGAAACCTGAAGATTTCTTCCTAACAACCCCATGGAGAATCATGGAATGGTTTGGGTTGGAAAGAACCTTACAGGTCCTCCCATTCCACCCCCAGCCATGGGCAGGGACACTTCCACTAGACCAGATTTCTCAAAGCCTGAAGCTAAGGAGGTTTGTGGTTGAGAGCTCTATCTCACAGCAATGAAAACTTTTATCTAAGAAACCAGAGTCATTGTACACATACATCATTTGAAAGTTAAAAAACACTGTGCAGCAGGACAAGGATATTAACTCCCAACTACTTAACAACATTTAGCATGAGAAGCACAATCCCTGCATTGAAATAGATTTGCAAATCTTGACTGAAGCATGTGGCAAGCCTGTGTCTTGCTCAGCATCCTCTGTAAAATACCAAATACACACTTAGCATGCAAAATTCCAGAGTGCCTTTCAAGGGTCAGGACCCCCCTACTTGCAAAACATCAATCATACACTTTCTGAACAGAATATATTCAGCACACAGTGATGTTCAGAGCGAAAATAATGCTTGGCCAAGGTAGAGGCACCTTGAGCACACACAGCACTGCAATAACCATCATGTTAATACACTGCACTAGGAAGCTGCAGACACTGAGGCATCAGAAATGTTAACCTTTGGCTTATCTAGCTCAGGTTTACAGCAAGCAGGAAGACCAATAAAACAGTAGTTGTCACGGTAGGAGCCGGGCTTGGAGTTCACTGAGGAGATAGTTGGGATGGCAGTGATACTAATCCCTATTGCTGCACTATTCTCACAAATCTGGTGATCTGATGGAACTTAATTACAGTCGCTACAAATCAAGTCTCCTCCCGCCTGCTCACTCCCTCCCACCTGCTAACAGACCAGGCTTAACTCAGGTTTGCTGGTTTAAAAACTTCCTGGTAAAATCTAAGGAACTCGGGTGAGTAAATGGCTATTTCCCACTTGCATCCACCCTCTGTGTCCACAGGAATCAAGGAACTCGCATCCACTCGGGCTGTGCCTCCAGAGAGCAGGAACCAGCAATGAGTTCATAGCCAGGCACACAAGTTATGAAACTCCCCGGGTTTCCTCTTTCATCGGCAGCCCCTGCGTGGTTCCCTGGGCTCTTACAGCAACGGGCAACAAGCGTCCGAGCAGGGCTGAAACTGGGCAGGGGAAGGGCACTGCCCTCCCCACACACCCTCAATCTGAGGCAGTTCAGAAAGCCCGGCAAGAGATTTGGGAACCGAACCTTTGCCCACATTCTTTGATGCCTCCAGCGACGCGGTTCACACATCTGGCGTGTGGTTACAGGCAAACGAAAGGAAAGGAAACCTTGGGAATTTCACCCCGGAGTTTAGGGTGGAGCGCTGGCTCTGCGCAGGGAAAAGAGAAAGGAAGCGGCTGCCGGTGCCGAGGGTCTGCCCAAGCCGTCCCTTACCCAGCCTGATGCCATTCAACGCGGCCACTCGACGGCTCTGCTCCAGTAGGATGTTTTCCTGGGACACGGTGCGCTTAGGCTGCCTTCGGATGCACTGCATGATCCAGTGCGGGGCTCGGGGCTCGGCGCCGGCCGTCGGGAGGGCTGGGGGGCCGTGCCACCCCTGCAGGGACCCCTGCTCATCCAGGAGCTCCGGCGGGCGCGGTGTCACACGGGGCTCCAAGGAGCGAGGGCAGGCAGCGGGACAGCGGCACAGCAAGGCGGGGGAGGGCAGAGTCCGGCTGGGGGTGGGACTGTGGGAAGTCTCTCCCCCTGCTTCACACGCTGGATGCAAGATTAAGCCGAGGAGCCTGTCGGCAGCTACCCAGGTAGAAGGAACAAGTTTTCCGCCAGACGTACGCCAGTGGGATTTTACGCATCGTTTCCAGAGGCTGGAGAAGTCGCAGATATTGTTTGCGGCTCCTAATCAGTGCCTTGGGCTTGTCGGCTTGTCCTGCCCACGAACGCCTGGATCCGAGCGAGCCTGGCTCCTCCCTTTCCCTTCTGAGCAGAGCTGCTCCGCGCTGTTCGCACTGACAGGCACCGAACACGGCGCCCGAAACACCTCTTAGCCAGGGCAGATGTGACCCAAAAGATGCTCGGAAACTGAGTTTGAATGCTCTTCCTTTTCCACCAACGGAAAAGTATTTTCCTAAGAGTACGGACAGTGTTCTCTGCCACCGATTTCCTGTGTGATTTGGGTGAGTCACTGACCCCACATTTCTGCATAGCTTTGGGTTTATTCTTGTAATTCAGATTTACCCTGCACTCCGGTACAGGAATAAGCCCCCTCAGGGATTTAACAAGTCACTGATTACACAAAATCACAGAATAATTCAGGTTGGAATGAACCTCGGGGGCTCTCTTGTTCAACCACCCATTTAAAGTACAGTCACCTTCAAAGGTAGATCTGGTTGCTTGCAGCCTTGTCCAGGTGAGTTTGGATATCTCTAGGGACAGAGACTCCAAAGCCAATTTAGATACCTCTACAAGAGCTCAGATGTTCTCAAAAGAATTTGTTTGTTATGACCAGTATAAATTTCCTTTGCTGAAAGTCACAGCCATTCCCCATTGTCCTGGCAATGGCTGGGACTAAATTCCATCTCTTCCCTAGCCATGACCTTTTCTGAAGGGAAAAACAGCAGCTGTGCATACACCTTGTCAGACTTTTTTTTTAAATTGCCTTTCCAAGCTGCTGCTGTAAGGGTGAAGGTAGTGCAGGGACACAGATCAAACTGGGGTGAATGTCCCTTACTGCAGAATCAGCATATACCCAAGAAACTTGACATCAAACCACATGTGTCTGTTTTAGCCACTGTTTTTGACCTAAATGGAGACCTTCCATCACCAGCCCCTCATCATTTTCAATACAGGGTTTATAAACATTATCTCTCTTTCTGGTGTCTGTCAATCCAGACATCTTCCCCTTCTTTCTCTGTAGTTTGAGGGAAGCCCTATCAGCCCTCACAGGGAAGCACAGAGGATTGGGTTATCTGACCAGCACAAGGACAGGGTCAGAGTCATCAATCACTGCCATAAACCACAGGTGAGACACTCTTTGGGGACAAGACACAGCCGTGGCATGGCCTTGAACAGCGGTACATCTAATAACTCTTTATTTACACACAGCCATTGCAGATCACTGACAGCAAAGGAGAATAAAGGCAATTTCTGTATGGGATATTGCTTAACATGTTAGCCAGGTTGTCAGTGGGTGTTTGGGAACACCTCCAGCCTTTCTGGGCCCCCTGCACAGACAGGGGCTGGATGTCAGAGCTGTAATCTCCATAGCACTCCCCTGGGAGCTGGGAGCTTTGTTTTAGCCCTGGCAAAGGAGGTAAGCACCATGATGTAATGGCTGGATGATATTTATTAGCTATCAGTCTCTGAGCACTTCCCATATTTCACATTGTGCTGGAGAGGACTGATCTAATTAAAGGAGTGGGGAAGTCTCCTGTAATTGCCTTAGCAAAACAATTTGCTTCTACGCATCAGCTCTCCTGTCCAGCAGCAACCAGCATCCCATAGGGATTGATCTGGGAACACACAGAGCCCCTGTGCTTCACTTTCTCATTAATTCCTAATAGCAGTGCCAGTGACAGCTCTGCTCAAAGCTTTCCATGCCCTTGGAGAACATTTTACTGTACTTAGCCATGAACACAAAGCACAGGGTCAGCATTCAATGAATTTTACATACTTCTCCAGAACAGCAATGTGCAAGTTTTGCTGTTGTGAGGGTTTCAGAGATGTAAAGCAGTTCAAATCAGTTTGTTTTTAAAATGAAGATGAGATAATCAGAACAGAAATTCCCCGCTTTGGGAAACAACTGAGCTGGATTTATTGTGGTCTTGAGGTCATTTAAAGACAATGCCACATCTCACAGAAGAAGCCTGATGGGTGACATGGGTATTGATGTTGCACGATGCTGCTGTCACACTCCAGCACGGGAGGAAGTGATTCCTGCAAATGGCTCATGCAAAAATTCCTCAAGCCTTATTCACTGCAGGTAACTGCACCTCAGTGGGATGTGCAATTTTACCCATATGACCAATCCCAATTAAATAAATGGCCCTGGTCATGGGAGGGAAGTTATCCACACATCCCTGTGCACAGGATTTGGGCTGTGCTCATCACCCTATCGATTCCAGCAGGATTGCTCACAGAGCACATGGAAATCGATGGGAACGAGGATGTCAGAACATGGTCCCAAAGTTAGCAAAGTGCTTGAATATCCAGGAAACAGGCACTTGCAGATGGAGTGGCTGCAGTGTCTGGTAGGAAATGGGCTATGTGAGAATACTACAATCAACAGTCTGCTCTTCAGATGATTTTCCCTAATTATTTAATCTCTATCACATCCTTTCACAAGAGAGCTAAGGAAGCATTATTACCACTTCACACTGGGAGAGTCAGGTTGGATTTTGAGCTCTTTATTAGGGCTGCAGTTGTTCTCCCACCACCATCATATTTAGGCATCACCAAAAGTGGTGCAACCCTAATTCTGATCACAGTCTCTTTAGAGCACACTAACAAAAATGACGTGTCAAAAGTCAGCTGCTGATTTGCCCGGACTTGTGATAATTTAGGAGCAGAATTAAAATACTTGTGCTGGTGATGACTTCACCACTTCCCCATGACATCATGCACATGATGCAAATTAGAACTAGTAATGTTGATGGGAACTACATATCAAATAATAAATGCCATGTTCAGGGGAAATTTTCCCCCTAAAAAGGCCAAAGGTTGTGCCTTGCTCTGTACTTGTTACCAAGAAGAAAAAAAAAAGTCTATTTTACATGATGCCATTCTTCTTACTAAAGAATGTGACAGAAAGGTGCCTTGCACATCTGCAGGGTCCCACCTGCCCTGTCCTTCTCTCTGAAGTCTGTTCCCCACTTCATCCATGCCCTGCCATATTCCACCTGCAGAAACGCCCTTTCCTCCTTCTCTGCTACCTCCAGGACACCACTCATTGCTCTCAGCCTATTCTCCCCAGTGACATCTCACATCCTCTGAGGACCAGGCCTTGCTGTTGGCACAGCTTCTCCCCTCCAGAAAAAAAAATGTCTGTGGATCCTCTACAACAGCTCTTTCCTTCTTGCTCCCTGTGGGGAAGTGGGGATCAGGGAGTGGGTGCTGAGTCCAGATGCAGGGGTGCATCCCTGGCCAAGGATGCTGCTGCTTGTTCCCAGTGGATGCCTCTCAGAGCATGTGGTATGTACCAAGTTCCACCTTGTGGTCACACTGAGAACGGGCTTCTCCAGCAGCAAACCTCCTCCTGCTCTTCCTTACACTGGCTTTTCTTGCCCTCTCCCTTTCCAGAGTGCTTGAGGGGTCCTGCTGAGCTGGGGCAGAAACCATATACATTAAATATTAAAATTCATAAGGAGGATTTTCTCAAGTTGTGTTTTCCTCCAAATCAGTCCCTAAAGCCTCCCTCTGCCTGCACACTGGCCAGAAGCCATGGGATGGGATCAGCACTATCACCCTGCCCAGCATTTCTCAGCCCCACCTTCCCTCAGTCTCCTTTGGCTGTCTCACCTTGTCTGAACGGTCTCTGGGGGGAGAATGGTCCCTCCTCCAGCTCTGACAAGTTCATGTAGCCCATCTTTCCCCAAAACAGGCTGGTTATATCCAGAGTGCCCACTGGGAAGGGCTGCAGGCCCATCACCCAGACCGTGCCATCTGCCAGCTTGCTGTGGATGGACACCAGGCTGGGGAATGTGCTGGCAATTAAACAGTGCAGAGCCCTGGCCCTGCTTTGTGTAAATGCAGCCAGGCTGCCTGCTCAGACATTTCACAGACAGAAAAATCATGACCTTTATTTGTGAAAACCTTCATCATACATCTTCCTGCCAGTCCAGGTCCCTCACAGGGAGCTTGGATCAGTGCAGGGAACAGGCTGTGACCATCAAAGGCTACTGTGCTCTGTGCTCTTGATGAAATCCAGGTAAAACAAAACACCCAGTTAATGTTCATTGTGCTCAGGAACCCAAAACTGGACTTTTGAAGGTTTGGTTTGCTGCTTCCACTGGTCCCTTCATCACAGTGCACACAGAGATTTGGCTGCAAAGAGAGTGTAAGAAAAATACTGGCTTGCCATAAATTACAGCTTTTCCAGTAGCTGGTGTAGAGAGAAAGTAATTGAAAAGAAGGGTATCAACTTGATGGATAGGACCAGGATCAGCATCCAGGAGCACTCGAGCAGCTCAGTTGCCCAACTCCCAAGTCATATTCCTGGGAACATGCTGATGAAGATGTTCTCTCCATAAACCCAAAGTCAGCTGTAGGTGTGTCCCAGGCTCATTTTTTAAAGGCCACTTAAAAACTTTTCTCAATGTTTTCTTCAGGAGCTGAAATTACTTTCATAGACAAAATGCAGGTCATTCTCAACATTCTGTAGCAGGGCAAAATTTGTGCAATAATT
>WEIU01006261.1:123044-142260 GCA_013389925.1 Aegithalos caudatus | reverse complement strand
AAAAAAAAAAAAAACACCCCACCTTGGTCTGACCAAGGTCTGCAGTCTTCTGGTCTGGTGGCTTGGCTGAGTGAGGACTGAGACCCTCCACCCACAGGAGGGACTTCAGAGACACATGGCTGGGGGTCAGTCTGCAGTATTTAATTATCTACAGTGCCAACAAGGAGCCAGGAGAAGACAGGATACAATCCTCCTCTCTAGATCCCTATAAACCTAACATTTCCTAGAGATGCCAGCTCTGACCCAACCCTGTGTTGTCAAATTACCAAGTGTTTACCTGCAGCTTTCATTCCAAAATACCTTTTTTAAATTGATGTCCCTGTATAGGAAACTGTACTTAGCTCCCAAATCATTGACACCTTTGGCCCCCAGCACTGTCTATCCAGGCAGCTGAGTTTCCATTCCTACACAAAGCATCTCTTCCCCACACACCTCTGCCTCTTCCCTGTAGCTGGCTGAATCCTTTCATCTCTGCTACCTGCAGCACTTTTCCAAGTGACTTCAGTTCCCTCTTCTTTCTCTCTCATTTCCTCATTAAAATCTATTTCCCCCCAAGCATCCTCTGGCCCTGTCTTAGCTACTTTTGGGCTTGATGGGGCTTTACACACTGGCAACAATCTCAGAACCAATTGTGGGCATTAGTTTTACTAAAAGACATTGCTCAGGTGCAAAACTTAGCAGCTTCTGTGTCAAAATAAAAATGACCCAAAGTGGATTTTACTTGTCCTGTCTGAAAAGGGGGTATGTGGACTGTTTAATGTAATGGGATGTGTCAGTATCCTAAATTTCCCTGGACTGGGGGAACCTATGGCTCACAAAACTCCCACATAGTGCATCAAGCACAACCTGCATCAAAGGTGTGTGCTGGGAGCATTTTGTTGCTTGGAGAGGAGATCAAAGTCAGCAGCTACTGCAGAGCAGATCCCAGCTGATCCCAAGCTGCATTACCTCCACCCATTGAGCCTGAAGTCCAGAAGGAGCCTCCTCAGTGCTCCCAGCTCACAAGGGCAGGTGGAGATGATTCATTTGGAAATTTCAATATAGATGTCAATCCTGAGGACTTGCTGGCAGAAGAAACAAGGAAATGGTCTGTCTTGTAGGATTTTACAAGCTGATTCTCCCCCTGGACTGTGGCAGAGGGCATTCCCCTCACAATGTACACAGTGTCTTGGGTGAAAAGTCAGTGTATAAGTCATAATACAAATTAGCTATTCTACAATCTATGAGCACAAGGGCTCCCAGTTCAGAAACAAACCAACTTACAAGGCAAGAGAAAGAGTATTAATAGCCCACATTAACTCTGACATGGTAAATACAGCTGTTGTTGTCTCTGTTTTGGGGCAGGGGGAAGAGAGAAACTGAAAGAACCTGAGTTTCAACATAAAGCCAGGGACATAGCATATCTACAACTCACAGTATCAGAAAATTCTGACAAACTACATGGCTTAAGTCTGATCCTATTAAGAAGTCCACATGTGAGCAACTCCTCTTGCCTAAGTAGTCTGGCATTTGGAGTGACTTTGGCACTTGTGTCTGTGTGTGTTATGTGTCAAGGAATTTCAGTAAATACTTTTAAAAAATCTTGGCTCATTCAATATTTGTGTATTTTTCTGCTTCAGACAAAAAAAAAAAAAAAAAAAAAAAAAAAAAAAAAAGACTACCAGCCACTGAATTCTTCTTGGTTCCTAAACCCAGAGGACTAAATAATATTCACTGAAAAATAACCCACAGGCCAAAATGGGAAATGTTTTAACAGTTCCAGATGTGTTTCTTAGCCTTCTTTCCCCAGTGGCTGTATAATGAATGGGATACCTACAAAAAGTATAACATTAACCTCTGGTTCACCCTCCTGTCGGATTTCTACCATCTGGGAAAATCAGTGAAGATTTAATCAGCCTGGGGGAATCTTTTCACATAGTGCTACATGCTGGTAACATTAAAATGGTTATGTTCATGGGTAATCACTTATTGCTCTATCAGTTTATTTTTGTTTATAGTTTATCTGTAGTAAGAAAGTACCTATCTCAAGAAATAAAAGAAGTACTGGAGGCTTTTCCCATTTCTTAGGGATCAAAATATTCAATTTCAACCTGTAGCTGTCACAGCCCTGAGTCGTTTCTGCTCCTCAGAGTAAGTAAAATATAATGAAGTGGTAACAAACCAAGACATAAAGTCAGGTGAGGGAATAAGGAGGGATATTTCATTTCCTTGTCTATCAGACAAGCCTCCCGCACTTGACACCAATAGAACCTTCCTAAATCTCACTTGCTTCAAGAACAGAGAGAACTTTGTTTTCTAGAAACACTACTTATTTTGTACTTAATATTTGCAGTGTCCTGGGGACAGCCCCTGAGCCCAGGTGTTTTTCCAGGCTCTGTTGTCTCCACCAGAGCCCACAGAGTTTACTCAGCAGAGCACCCATCCCGCTCTCAGTTTCCCGTAAAGGGGAGGAGATCTGGATCCACTTTTCTGAACTTGCAGATGCTTCCCCAGACATGGTACCCTTCCTACCAACACAGATCAACAGAGAAAAATCTGTCACCTCTCTCTGTAACAGCGATTAAATGCCCCATTACATCCAAATGCCAGAATGGCAAAGTGGAGAAGGGAGAAGAGAGAAGGAAAAAAATACAGCTCTTGGACAAGATAAGAGAGCTGAAACACAAGAACACTTCCCCAGACTTACTGTTGCAGGCGAGGAATGTGCCATTGGGTTCCATGGCTGCAGCGGGAGCCGCCAGCAGCAGCAGCGCTCCGGCGAGCAGCTGTGCCCAGAAGTTAGCGCTGCTGCGGGGCGGCGGCCAGAGCCGCCAGCCTCTCCCTGCTCCTCTATCCAGCGATCCCCGACGGCAGCTCCCTCCGGAGGGGCTGCTCCTTGCCCTTGGCTGGAATTGCGTCCTGGCTATGACTCCTCATTTATCTCTCCCGCATCCGCACACCGCTGCCTGCCCGGCGCAGCGACCGCGGCCAAAGCGCCGCTCTGGCCCTGGCTCCTCCCTGCTCGGATTTGGCGTCTTCGCCGCTGGCCCGGCCTCCTCCTGCCCCTGCTGCTGCTGCTGTGCTTCCCTGCGAGGCTTCTTTTCCTGTGGCTGCCACATTCTTGTGCTCTGATTCCATCCTTGGTGGTCCGCAAATCAAGGAAAGGGTGTTAAGCGGATGCCACAGGTCAGAGTTTAGTGCTAATGAGCTTTTAGAAGCTGGTGGAGGTATAACTCTTTTCACAAGTTTAAAAAAAAAAAAAAAAAAAAAAAAGAAACTCGGTCAGAACTTGCCAGTGTAGAAATAGAAACTGTAACCACAAACGCTCGCAAAGGCATGAGCTTAGGGCAGAAAAAAAAAGTTATGAGCTTTGCATTTGAGACAGCGAGACAGAAAAAAAAAACCTGCACTGTCCTGAGGCTTTTAGTGAGGGGAACTGATTTTTCACTCTGTTCCCTCTTCCTGGATTAGGTATCTTTGAAGGGTAGAAAGATTATGATGGCAAACAGGGAGAGGAAAAGGAAAGGAAGCCAGTGTGGGAAAATAAGGTTTCCCTCTACTTGAATGTTTTTAGTAATTGGTTTGTTATTGTTTGTGTATGTTTCTGGTTATTTAGGTTATCCTGATGCAAACACTTGATGGAGTTATTGGCAGATTCAAAGCCCTCTCCCCTCAGCAGCTCCACTGACAGAAGAGAGAAGTCTCTTTCTGATGGAGACAGACCTAGAAAACATGTGGTGAAAAATACTTTGGGACAGTTTGTCCCTCCCTGCCAGGAACTGGGCTGCTCCTCTGAGAGCCCAGACCTTGGTCTCAAAGTGTTTTATAGTCCACAAATAAAAGGCTGCTGCCACCACCCAAAGAAAACAGCCCTAATATAGCAAAACTCCTCATGCTAGAACAAAACTAACAAAGTCAAACAAGTGGAGTAAAAAAAACAGCACAGATTTCACCCCATGACTCTTCCACCTCACAGTCACCAGCTTGGCATGGGGAGGGCTCATCGCCTGCTGGACACTCTCCAAAGGACCCAGGAAGGAACATTCCTTTTTCAAACCCAGACATTGATTCCAATAGGACAAACTGGCAGCTGCTGGCAGGCAGCACAGCAGCTGGAAGCACCCAGAATATTCCTGGTACAGCCCTAAAAGCCTCAAGGTAAGGAGATTTTGGGAGGACACTTCACAACCTGTCACCCTTTCAGCTGATGGGGAAGAGCACTGGAGGGAGTGTACAGGAAGGCTGCTGGAGAAGCCAGCCAGACTGGAAACTCCAGTAAAGCTGAGGTGGTGAGGACACAATGATTTTCACAAGAGGGGAAAAGGAGAGAAGAGCAGTTTGAAAGTGGTGACAAAATGGAATTGTAGTAATTCCTTCCCTGTCCTCTGTGTCACACCCCGTTAAGTCCTCACTTAGAGATGGTCAGTGTCTCTATGCCCTCTATGGCAAAGGGGACAGTAAGAGAGCTCCATTACTGCCAGAAATGACATGGACCATCCTGTGGTTAGAACCTCTTCACAGCAGCAGGGGTACAATGGCACCATCACTCTGCTGTGAACACAGCCATCATTACCTCAGGCTGGGCAGGACTTCACCAAGGAAACACAGCTGAGCTTCTCTGCCATCATCCCTTGAGACTTGAAGATCATCCCCTGCATTTACCCCTTCATGAGAGCCCACTGTATCTCCTTGTGCCACCTTCTTGCCATGCTGCCTTTTCCATGTTCAGAGCTGAAGTAGAAGCTGGAACCATAGAATCACTAAGGGTGGAAAACACCTCCCAAGATCAACAAGTCCAACATTAACCCAGCACCACCATATTCACTACTAAACCATATGCCCAAGTGCCACATCCAAATGGTGCCTGTCAGGAGGGCTCACAAAACCTTGCCCAACTTTTCACTTTTTCCAATTCCATTTACTCTCCCTGCTTCTGTGCACATGCAGAAGCATCACCACTTAGGCTGCTTGGAACACGTGGGGACCTTTCTGCCACCCTAAGCTAAGTCATCACCATTTCTACATCCTTGATGGGCTTGACATGTGTGTGTGCTCAGAGCAAGCCAGGCAGTAAGAGACAGTCTTGCACTTCTTGCATTCATCAGGAAATACAGCAGTCACCATTGATATGCTGCAGCAAACATCCAGACCTGGAGATCCCACAGCACTGGAGGTCTCATCACAGCTTTGTTTTAGAAGGCTACAGTCTTTTTTGCGTTGTATTTCTGCATGTGCTTCAATTTGCTTTCCTTTGCATTGCTGAAAACAATATACATACAGAGTAACAGCAAAACCAAAGATATGTGAGGAGCTACTGGGCTTGTGAGCTGCAGAAATCCTAATAAAAATACTCTAAGAATATTATAGCAATTTAAGAATGCCGTGTGAATACTCATTTTTTTCTTGTCCACACCGTCACTACTGTGCTCATAGAGAAACACAGTCAAGGCATTTCTAAGCCTGGAGACAGGCTGGGGGTTGGCAGTGCCCTCCCAAAGCAAAGCTGCCACCTGAAAACTACAAGGTCAGAGCTGTGATATTTTACTGAGGAAGAAGGCCTAAAGCCAGGATACATCTTGACTATCCCCTTTGCCCTCCAGCCATGGAGGTGAGGCTGGAAGGAGTTAAATGTCAGGCAGGCTGGGTGAGGAGCCTCTGTAACACACCCTCCAACACAGATGTCTGTATGCAAAGGTGCCAAGATCATCAGCTGAACTGGAGCCCTGCAAAGTCCAGATCTCCCATTTCTCTCACTCCTACACCCCTTTGCATTCTCCTCCTTTGTTTTGCACACACAGCCCAGCCCAGGCAGCAAAGAGTGGTCCCAGAGCTCAGAGCCAAAAATGTTTGCAGGGTTCAATTCCACAGTGAACCATAAATCACAGCAAACCTAAAGCAAAGCAGTTTACCTGTCTCCACTCTGAAAGCATGACTCAAGTGTTGACTTAATTGCACACAGTGGAAGGAGCAGCTTTTCATCTCAGAGGAATGTTACACCGCCCCAACACCGAGTGTTTCCAATGGAGAAGATGCCTCCTGGCTCCCTCTGCCCTTCAGAATCTCACACACACCCTCCTCACCCCACTGAAATGTTCCCAACCACCTCTCCAAAGGATAACAGCAAAAGTCTTTGTTTGCTTTGCGAAAAGGACTCAGGATTTCTGCCACAGTTACACAGTGTAGGAAGCATTTGGGGGTTACAGGGCTAGCAGGGAGCTTTGGCAGCCACGTGGGGCTGTTTTTGTTAGCAGGAGAATTACAAAAACTGACACAAAAGAATATGTCATATTAAATAGAGCTCGTGTCAATGCAGAAGTGGGACAGGAATTCTCAAACACTTTACTTACGGTCTGACTGTTCACTGAAATGGTTTTTTTGTCTTTTCCCAATCTTTTTACTGGTTTAGATAGGGTGTGCTACTATTCTCAGATGATCAGGTCTCTCTAAATCCTACTCCCATATAAAGAAATTCACAGAATCACTGAATAGTTTGGGTTGGAAGACACCTTAAAGCTCATCTCATTCCAAGCCCCTGCCACGGTCAGGGACACCTTCCACTAGGCCGACTAAATAAGTCCATAGTTGATGGACAGCAAAATGTCAAATTATCAGTTGCCTTTTACACTTTGGGAACTGCCAGAACTCTCACCAAGGAGCAGAAACACCCCTGTGGGAAGCCAGCTCCAGTGCCCCAGTGACTCACCTGCCATAAAGGCAATCATTATTCTTTGGTTATCAGTGCTGTCTTTTGTTAGGAGGACACAGCTCTTGTTGCTAGCACTTCCTTGCCCATGCAAGACTTGGGATTCCTAGCACTGATCCTGCCACTGAGTCTGCTCCACCCAATATTTTCCTTCAGCAAGTTTTCCCAGCACTCCCAGGTTTGCAGCAGCTCCTGTCCCTCACGTGCAAGGAACACATTGAACTGTAGGGAAGAGCAGCCTCATGGATCTGCAGGAGCTGGTGGAGATCAGCACCTTTGGAAATCAGGTTCCCTTAGGAGATAAATTGAAAAGAGCTATGAATGGGATTCATGGCCATAAGAACAGTGAGATTATTAGGTTTATGGACAAGTCACTTGACAGATTAATGCACTGTAGTTTATAAACTAGGCTGGAATGGAATTAACACCAGTATCATGCAGCTTAGGAAACAGGAAGGGCAGCCAGATGCCTTGTTTATCACCATGGGCACCTGTGCCAAAGTACCTTCAGAGTAAATGATATTGATGTAACATCTGCATTTAAACAATTTACTGCAGCAGTTACTCCCATTTAGGAGAGTTGTACATGGCCACAGGAAAAGGAAGCAACAGATGCTGGGATGTGTAAAGCTAAACCTGCTGCTGACAGAATCCTGTATGAGTCCCATTAAAATTAATGAGGTATTTCTGCTTGAGCAGAAGATAAATTTGACTTGCTAAGCCAGAAATATGCCTACCTGACTTAGTGTATCCTAAGTATCTTGAAGGGTTTTCCCTTCACTTAGAGTAAGTAATCAAGAGCAGTTCTAACCACCAAATAAAGCAATAGAACAATCAAAGGAGTCATTTATTGCTGTATGGTCACAATTAAAGACTTAGAGACTTGACAGTTAAACAAGTCTCACATTGATTTCAGGCTGAAAAATTATAGGAAAATAGAATTAAAAGCAAGATTATGCATAAGATTTAGAAATTAAAGTCCTAGATTCCTCTGCTTATTCCAAGGAGTTCATTATAACTCTTTGAATTTCAGTATAAAGGAGACAGTTAAATAATTCTACATTAGTTCAACAGTGCTTGATATTTGGACATCTCACCAATTTTGTCTTCAGAACTAATTTGTGCTAAAAGTTTAATTTCACATTTGTTTACCTCATTTCTCCCACTACAGGACAGATTTTATAAGTCTCTGAGAGTAATTTTTATGCATTTCCATGCTTTAACAAATGTAGGTTTAAGTAGGCCCTCTTATGTTAAATTCCCTGATTTTAAATATTTTGATTCTGGGAGAATGAAAATGTCTTTACCAGAGAGTTGTACAGAAAAGTAAATTTAGTCTAAAACATTTATAGGAAGATTTTTGGGGAGAGGGGACCCTAGAGACTTCTTTTAAAGCTCTGAAAAGCTCATCTATTAACAGTGAATAAGAAGCTCAGAGAAAACATGGTGCATTCATTTCATCAGCCTCTCAGTTCAGTGCATCAGTAAACACCACGGATCAGCCACACAATGCTATCATTTATAACTGTGTGAATGATTTTGTGAATCTGACCATTAACATGAAGTTATTGTTGCATGAGGGAGAAACAATAACCTAATTGGGGAAACTAATGATGAACTAGACTTGCTGCAACGAAAACATTGCATGGAGTGATTATCTCTGTTTGGAAAGAAGAACAGCAGGAGATTGGTCCCAGGGTCCTGCCACTTTTATCCATTAATGGCTCCTTCTGATGTTTGACAGGATGAGAGGAAATGGCCTCAAGTTCCACCAGGGGAGGTTCAGATTAGATATTAGGAAAAAATCCTTCACTTAAACGGTGGTCAGGCATAGGAACAGACTCCCCAGGGAAGTTGTGGAATCAGCATTCCTGGAAGGGTTCAGAAGCCATGTGGATGTGGCAGCAGGGGGCAGGGACAGGGTTTAGTGATGGACACAGGGTTGGGGTAATGACAGAGCTCAATGATCTTTGTGGCTTTTCTACTCTTAGTGATTCTTTGATTCTCTGATCCCAGATTACAGCTGAGCACAGACCCCAAACTTAACAACCACTGATGTTCAGGCCAGCAAACTCATTTCTAACTTTAAAAGACCACAGTCCTCAGGCCAAATCATCTGCTGTCAGGAATGCTTGACATGTGTCTCTTCATTCTTGCACCACTGCCTTTTTCCAGCCCATAGCACTGGGGTATACAGGTTAAGTATGGGGGAGGGTTGATGATTAATGTCATAATGGCTCCTTTTAATATACTTCATCTGTCAACTTAATTCCCTGCAACTGGGATAATCACAATAATTAGATGCAATTGTTCAAATCATTACCTGATTGCAGCTTTTTTCAGCGTAGCCAGTTCACATGACTTTTAAATGTGCAGAAAAGATGGAAAGTCTGAATTACATTTGTATTATAGAAAGCTCTACTAGGTATAAGAGTGCCCCACAAGTTTAAACTGCACATGAGGATCATGTGGTTCCAGAGTGTGCAATACAGGTAATCAGGGATGTTACAAGTAATGCACTTTCATTTCTGATCCCAAAGAGTTAAAACTATGCTTTACATAAACACAATGACATCAGACTTCCCTCCACCTCCATCTGAACAAGTCATGCAGAATCAGAAAATGTTCTTGAACTCCTAACATCTCCAGAGCAGATGCTTATGCAGAAGGTATGCAAGGAATTCCTGTGTCTCCTTGGTCCTAATGGACAGCCAGCATTTTTGGAGTTAATTTATAATTAGCTATGCTCTTTGAACAGCCAAACATGAAATGAAGAGAACGACGCAAACTGAAACTTTGGGCCAAAAAAACCCACAACCTAGACTAGATGGCAATTAATTACTAGATTAATTTTTAGATTATTTCCTACATGAATAAAAGGATGAACTTGTAAAATCTCATCAAGTGTATTCAAAAAGAGTATTCATCACCTCTGATTTAGCTTCTTATTGGATCTAGTTTCATTTCATAAGATGAAAGTTAGGAGCACAGTTCAATAAACTGTCACTGAAGAGAGAGGAGCCTTTGAAAAGGATGAAGTGGACCAAATTAAGATGCTGAAGTATCTCAAAACAGAGTAAATACACTGCAAAGAGGTGGTGATTAAAGTCTGAGATCACACTCAATCTTTCTTACAAAGAGAATAATGAACCTTTGCTTTAAATGCAAAGTAGAACTCAAGTTTATATATTAAAGTACAACTTCCAAAATCACACATTTATACACCTGATAGAGTCAAATGCGGCCTCTTTCCTCTGACCAGTGGTGCTATTTGGGTTTTGGAAAAGAAAACACCAAGGGGATATCAGGATGTAGAAAGAACCCACAAGTTGCCCACTGAGGAAGTATTTTATTGGGTTTTGGTGCCTCCTCATCAATTTTGCAAGGCCAGTGCAGCCACGGCAGAAAGGTTGAATGACTCATTTCCTTCCTGCTCCTGTTGTCAGGCACCTCAGCCATCAAAGCCTTCCCACAGACACGTCCCCACTCCGGTCAGAGGAGCCCTGGTTTGTGCCTTGGGAACAATTCCCGGAAAGTCACACACACAGAGCTGCCCCACTGCTGGGAGCATTGCTGGTGGGATCCCAGCTCCCAGCCTGTGGGCTGTACAAGAACCAGAGAACACAACTCCGGAACTGCTGTCTGGGCTTTGCCTTTGAGTTTGTGGCACCTCAGGCACCTCCCTAAGCTCCTCAGGGCTTCCCTCATTCACCTCATCTGAATTATGCTGTTATCTATCCTTGTGCCCACTATGTGATACTTGAATCATGAAAACTTCACCCTTCTTGCTGTCTCTGGCCACTTGCTTGGTGGAACAGAAGGGGAGAATCCCCTCCAGACTTCTACTTTTCTACAGAAATAGCGGACAGGCTCCTGCTTTTTATCGGTGTTGGGTCTCCTTTGGATGAAAGGTTAAAAGGGCTGCTCTGCCAAAACATAAGACAACCCAACAAACCAGCTTTGGCTGCTTCATGAACAGTTTCACTTAGAGGTGTTGAAAGCCTGTGGAGTTTCAGCACACAAACACACCAGGAGGACGTGATGGGACATGCTCTCACTGGTTTATGCCTTGTATTCTTCAACTCCAATCAGGATGAAAACCTGATGCATTTCATTCCAAGGTGCCAGCTGTGGCTCAGGTTAAAATGAGATTTTGAAGGAGTTTTTACACTTTCTAATGCATCAGGGATAATTCTGTGCTGATGAGGGGATGTAGGAGTGTGTATTTTTAAGGCCAAATGCTATCAAAAAAAGAATTAGCCCATTCCACTGAATACCAAAAAAAATGGAGGAGGCCTCAAATGCAAGCACTTCTTCTTGTATTAGGTAACTGGCTCTTTCCAGGCCAAAATCAACACTGTAATGAATTTCATGTGGAAGTGTAACATTTTAGGTCATACTTTGATTTTTGATCAGTTGCTGACAGTTTCTGGGTGCTCCTGGAAGGGGGAAAAATGCTGCTCCTTGAACTTAACAACTGTGAAAACAGTACTTGGCTGCATAAACACAGAAGTCTCTGTGTCATTTCAAGTGCTGCAGGATGTCCCACCTGTTTTTACTCCATAAGGCTGCCTATAGATCCTGGACTAATGTCTGCCAGAGCCTGGCACATGTATTGTGTATCCTTGGGCATCTTATATGACATGGAGGCAACTGTAGGCAGGACTGTCCTAAGAGCAAAACCTTTCCTTGGGAGACCTTTCCTTACTCAGAACCCTAAGGAAACCCCTGCATTAGAAATAAGCCCTAAAATGTTAAAATATAATGTAAGTAGCTCCTAGAGTAGCCAGCCCAGAGATATGTTATGATACAAACACAATCAGCTAAATAGATGGGTTGTTAGGTGTGGTTTACAGCAGGGCATAATGGGGAGAAAACCAGTAATTTTGGGACCTCCACACTGGGGTTGTTCCTGGTCTCAGTGCCTGCAGTGAAAGCCAGTTGGATGGCAAGAAATGAAGGTAAATGGAAAAAACATATACCTTGTTGTGGGCCTGATATTTCTGAGTCTGAGAAGTTTTCTTCTCATAATATTTCTAAGTAAACAATATTTTTCTCAGAACAACCCCTCTCCCAGGTGTTGTTTCTGTTACTTAACCAGTGGAGAGAGGTGTCAATTCTATGGACCAATAATGTGCTTTTTTAGTACAGCATGTTATGAAAAGGTTGAATGAATTGTAAATAAAGCCTTCTGGTATTCTTCTGCCTTTGAACTGGAGTCAAACATCTTTATTTTGTGTCCAAAAATGATACCTTGTTTCATGATTTCCTGGGCATGCTAAAAGGGTACCACTGATTGTGGTGTCCTGCTATCCTGGACAGGAAAGAAGATGCTGATTTTCTAGGCAGGTCCCAGTTCCTCTGGCTGGTGAACTCACTGCTTTTGATCTGCTGCAGGGCTCGCATGGAAAAGCACATAGAAGCCTGATGGTTTGGCTGAGCCAGCCTTATCTTTCCCTACCAGCAAAAATGAAATAATACACTGGGAAAGCGAGGTGATAACACAGCTGTGCATTTTGCTGATGACAGACTCTGTGTGCCCTCAGGACATCACCACCTCTCACACTCTCCCATCCCAGTGGAACGGATTTTCTTTCTCTCATACTGAGTTATCTTGACTCCTACAAACACTATTTCCAATGAGATTCCTCCCAATCCACAGGAGCTAGGGCACAGTTTGGAAAAATTAAAAATGAGACCAGGCCTCTTCAGTAAATCCAAACCTTTTCCTTTTCATTCCTGTCACAAATGCCAGGCTGCTACAGCTTCATGCCCTTTCCCTGTCCTCTCCTTGCACTCCAATCCTTTGCAGAAGATGACATTGTGTTTCCTGGGATGAATTTACTTGTATCTCAAACTACCCTTGCAAGGACTTTTGGAAATAGCTCTAGCAAGCCATATTCATGTTATCCCAAAGTGAATAAATATCCTCCTTGAGATGATGTTTTGGAACTAAAGCAAGATGTTCTTGGTCAGTTGTGTAGCCCTAACTCAGCTGGCCTTCTGGGTCATTCATCTCTGCCCAAGTCCCTGGGGATAAAGGGATAAAAATCCATTTAAACCTACCCTATTCACCACCCTGAAACAACATCACCAGGAAAGATATTGTTTGGAGCTTGGCCTAAATTAGCAGTTTTCTGGGAGCTGAAAATAACTCAAGGAAAAATATAAAAAGCTTTCCTCCTGATGTTCTTAGAGGGGTTGAGATTCCTTTCTCTTCTGAGTTAGGTGGTGGTTCCTCATTGCTCTACACTTTACAGGAGGCAGATTTTGAGTCTTCTCCATCTTTTACTCCAAATACTCAGACCTCACCCCATCCTTTACCAGCCTAAGGCCTTGCTCAGCACATCCTCACATTACAGACACCTGAAGCACAGACAGACAGGCATGGAAGAATGATTTGCATTTTTCCCTCTAACTAATTCACCTGATTCACTCACCCAAATCAGGAGAGAGGGGAATATCTGCAAACCAATTGTGTCTGACAGTTTGCTTAGAAAACACTTGTCAGATAAAGGTAAGGGAAAAGGAGTTTAATTCCTTGTGCACAAGATTACAAGACAAGAGGGATAACCTGGTAAAGTACTGAGGCACTGGGACAGCACAAGACAGGCCCCAGCCATGGTTTTCTGACAGCTATAGCTTGGATGAAGCAGCCCAGACAGGTAAATCACAAGGGGATAAAAAGTAAGTAGTAGGGTGATCTCAGACAGGAGCTCCCAAGGGTGGCAAAAAAAGCAGAAGGAACAGACTGAAAGTTTCTCCTCTTCCTAAGTTTATTTTTGCATTTATAGAAATCCTGGCTGCTGCATAGAAAGAACTTCCAAAAGAACTGAAAGTCTGAAGGAAAGAAAGAACCATATTTCCTACTATAAAGTGTCAATCATTGGGTTATTCCCAGCAGCATAAATTAGCTGTTGTGGAGCTCTGCCATGGCATGCCAGATTGCTTCCAGGACAGAAGAGGTTCACAGAAATCTAATCCATGTGTGCATGTGTATATATATATATATATATATATGCAAACCTGGAATTTGCAGTGCAGGTCTGGGGTACAGACACCTCCCCAGTGATGCCCCTGAAGGGTGGATGAACACTATTAAGCATCAGTTAAACATTTTTCTCCAACAAAATCTTTAAGATCTGGAGAGAAGAAGGCTTTGATCCACCACCAGGTGCCAAGAAATGGATTTCTACCAAAATTCACATTGAGTAGAGCCTTTATGATCACAGGGGAAAATATTCTGCAGTGTGAAAATGCTAACCTTATTGTTTAATTTGGGGACAAAAATATATCTGTAAGAAGAAGCCAAATACTGGCTTGTAAATCTATTTCCTTGTTAGTTTTCACAGACTCCTTACAAATAATTGGTGGAACCCCCTATAGTCATGGGAGCACAAAATGAAAATCCCTGATTTTAACAGAAGATGTCACTGTGTTAAATCGTTTTGGGTTAGAGGTAATAACTTGTGAGAAAAGGAGGTTAGACTGCAATCCAATAACCCTCTCTGTCCCAGGGATCTGGGAACATGTCAGTGGAGTGGGAGCCCCTTGTTCTGCTCTGCCTGAGAGGAACAGTGTCACACCTGCACTGCATCCTCCAGCTGGATCTCTGTGCAGAGGGGAGGGTGAAGGATCCCAGGATCTCTGCATGGAGCGGTTTCATGGAGGATCCCAGGATCTCTGTGTGGAGGCGTAGCCCATTTCCAGTTTAATTAGAGTGATGTATCTGCCCAGACACTGCCAAAAAGGGATGACTGGCCCCTTTGTGTATGCATTTTCCACATGCTTCTCCTACTTGTTGGGTGTGTCTGGTTTGTAAATCCCATGTGGCCTGAGTGAAATTACAGTGTAATTATTTCAGCAGAAGCACAGTGATACCCACTGACATATTGTAGAGAGGGACAGACTTCTAGGTACAGCAAAGAAGTGCAGGAAACACAGAAATGCTTAAAATCAGGAAATGTAAACTGGAAGCAAGTGACATGGTTGACTTATGCCAGGAAAGAGTCACAAATAACCCCACACAAAATAAAGAAAAATATCCAGGTGGAATCGCCAGTTGCAGGTTATTTCAAACTGTTTCCAGGAGAACTGGAAATGACCACAGCACATCCAGCAAGGTCAGATCTGTAAGATAGGGATTGTCTCCAAATGAGGACATTTGAAGAAAAAAACAGCTTTGGCAGGACATGGAAGCAGTGCAATGAGAGAAGCCAGCTTTAAGAAACTGAGCTCCTTGGCACTTTTCACCTGAAAGGTTATTTCTCCATTTTCCATATCTGCAAATTTTTATTGGGTTTTAAAGTCATTTGTGGATGCTGGTTTTAGCTCTTCTTCAAGAAGAAGTTACTTCCATGGTAACATGCAAAGGAGAACAGCATTCCAGTGATACCTGTTTGGCTGCATCTGCAATAATTACAAGATAATAAATAGTTTTGCCAGTGAAAAACATTTTACCCAATACACTGGTAAGAGAATATGACAGCTAACATAGATGGAAATATTTATGCCTGCTCAGTTGCCTAATCAAAACAAAGATTTAATGCAATGTTTGTTTTTAAAGGCTTCCCTGAAAACATGGAAACCTTAGCAGGACCACTGGAGGGCAGCAATGTCAAAGTGAATCATTCATCACTGCACTTCTGCAAAGTCGTAAAATCNCCCCCCCCCCCCCCCAAAAAATATTTTGCAAAAAAATACAAATAACAAGAAATAATTTTCTGCTGCCCAGATGCAAGTGTGCAAAACAGTGCAACTCCTTCAGAGCAAAAGGCAGCACTGCAGTGTCAGCTCCCTTGTTTTTCCATATCTAAAGAATGCCACCTGAAACCTGAAGGACTTGTCTTTTTGCCAGAAAATGCTAAAATATAAAAAATATGTGAAGTCTTGATGCATTCCGAACCCCAAAGATTTGTGGGATTTTTTTAAGTCGAAATAAGTTCCAAGACTATTTTGTATATATTTATATAAATTTGAATTATATTTACATTTGAGCTATGTATAGGTACATATCTCTAAATTAATCCATACTGTTGTATTAACAGAAGGAGGGCAAACCTTTGATTTTTATTTTTAAGTGTGTCCTAAATTTCATAATTTTAAAGAGACCTCTCAAATACCAAGTGAGTGGAATCACTATAATCAGTGTTCCCCCTCTAAAGAAGTCCACTGACATTAGTGAAGATTTGGGGGTCACTAGGAAGATAAATGTATGAACTTTTCCACAAGCATTGAAAGAATGCTATTCCAGTGTTGGCACATTTAAGGAATGCATGTTCACAATAATTTAAGATTATAGTCAGACAGAGTAGCCCATTGGTTATAAATATGGAGATAATAAGAAATGTATAGGCTGACTTACAGACCCAGGACTTCACATCTACCTAAATTTTTGATAAAAGATGACTGAGATAAATACAACTGGTATGGAGCTTGATAATTTTGTAAAAAAATGTGAGATACAGTTCCACTCTGCAATTTTTTTACATATACATAACCTCCTGCTCAGTAATTGAGCTCCCTGTTTGCATTTAAATCACATCCAGCTATTTTTAATGCAAAAATGTTCTGTTATTGTCAGTCTTGGAAAGGAAAAGGAAGGAGCTGAGCTTGTCCTATCATAGTTTCATTTGGTACCTGCATGCCTGAACAAATCACCTCTAGGACTCTGCTTTTGTTAGATTACAATGGGAAGGACCTGAAATCTGAAGAGTCCCCATGGGATAACGAGGAATATGTGGGGACCACCTGGGGAGTTTGACCAAAATAAATACAGAAAAGCAATATGATCCTGACAAGACAGGAAGACTTCTTTAAAAAGTGGGATAATCTGTATTTTATCAGAACTTGTGATTCCTCTAAGGTCTGTGATAGACATTTGGACATATTTTATTTCAGATTAGCTCGTGCCTGGTCCTGTAAACTGAGAGCCCATTAACTAATGGAGGAGATCAGGTGATCCTGGAGAGTTCAGCTTCAGATTTTCCTCCAAGAAAAATCTCCTTGTGCTCCACACTGCAACAAGCATCAAAGTGGGGCCCTTGGGAGCATGCTCAGATCCACACACCCAATCCAAACCTAAAACCCACCATAAAATTCAACTTTACATAGTACAAAGGGGAAATCCACTGTAAAACACCTGGTAAAAGTAATACATGGCAGTTAGAGAAAGTGTGTACATTTACACATATAAATATTCATACCTGTATATTTATACCTATAAATGTAGGATAAAGTTGCTGTTTGGGTTTTTTCTTTTTTTCCCATGCCTTACAAGCATGAGTCTCTATTCAGCATTTGGAACTTAAATATCTTATAATGACAATAAAGAGGATGACATTTGATGCAAATTGTCCTTAATGCTCATCATATTTATATGAAAATGTGTGTGTGACACATATAGATATGTGAATTAAACAGTTTTGCAATAGGAACTGTGGCCTCTATTTTTTAAGTTTATCTGAGTAAATGATGATGGCATAAAAATGGAAATCTAAGGAAAAGTATCCCATTGTCATATGGGAAACAACTGTTCATTGCTCTGGAACAGTGGTTCACACCCCTCCTTCTGATCCTGCAGTTGGCTTCTGGGCAGATGGATCTCACCTTCACTTCCAGACTTTATGGACTGTAGTTTGAAAAACAAAATCCAGCTTCTAAGAGGAGATGATGTGCTTGGCAAGTTACTGAAAGACAGTAAAGATGAAAGTACAGAAAGTTTTTTCCACAGTCAGTTTTCATGTGCTTCTATATACTGTTTTAAACAAAAACATCTGCTTTACTGTCACCATTTTAAAGGCTGGGAAAGAATTATTTTTTTTAAAAATGCTGGATTTTAGTAATGTTCCAGTTAGCAAACAGATGTTAAAATCAATTGTAATAGCACATAAAAGTTGGACTTCTAATATGGAAACATGTTTAAATGTGCATGCAGCAAATCTTAAAGGCGAGAACCTACAAGCCTTCACAGGAACAAAATTGTTTGAGAGCACAAGGAGCAGCTGAGGGAGCTGGGAAAGGGGCTCAGCCTGGAGAAAAGGAGGCTCAGGGGGGCCCTTCTGGCTCTGCACAACTCCTGACAGGAGGGGACAGCCAGGGAGGGTCAGCCTCTGCCTCCAAGGAATAAGGGCAGGAACAGAGGAAATGGTCTTGAGTTGCACCAGGGAAGGTTTAGGTTGAGTATTAGGGAAAATATCATTGCTGAAGGGTTTATCAAGCATTGGAATAGGTTGCTCAAGCTAGTGGTAGAGTCAGCACCCCTTGGAAGCCTTCAGAATTGACTGGATGTGGCACTTGGTGACAGGGTTTAGTGCTGATCTCAGCAGTGGTGGAGTAATGGTAGGACTCCATGATGTTAGAGATCTTTTCCAACATTAGTGATTCCATGATTCTATGAAAGCTGTGAACCTTTTCTATTGGAAAGTACAGGTACCTGGTCCTATCCTTGTCAGACATCTCTGATTTCTCTGCCTTAATCTTTGGAACAGGATATTGCAGATTTTCCAAGCTTTCACTTGGGCAAGTTTCCCTTTTTCACAGGGAAATTAAAACCACAGCAGTGTCTCTGGCTTTAATTTGGTGTTTTATTCCAAACATAGACTTTGGTGAGCTGAGAACCTAAAGCTTGTGACACCCTCTGGTCTCAAGGCCATGTGCCATATACCTAAAAAAAACCAAGTTGAATTTCAACTACCCCCATGGTTGCTGTGGAGTTTACACATACAGCCTTTGTTTTACCTGCTGGTGGAACAACACCTGTTGGTAAATTCAAATTCTTTTTGTCATGGTTATTTTCTGTTCAGGGTGTAACATTGCCCAACTCCAAAACCCTATAGAGCCAAATGACCCTGAGAGCGACGGAGAAACCCGGGCTCCACGGTCCGGTTCCTTCAATCTGAGCAAAAAGAGTGAAGGAGAGGGAGGAAAACGAAAGAAAGAATAAAAAGGCATCAGGACAAGGAGAAAATCTACACCGGGGTGGTTTCTATGGAAAATATCACCGGATTCAGCAGAGCCTGTTGTTAGCAACGAGTATACACAGCCCGGGCGCCGCAGGCAGAGCGGGGGATGGATGGCTTGGGGCTGATGATGAATATTCCCATCTCCCAGGCCGGCTCCAGCGGCAGGGATGAGCCCAGCCCCCTCATCCCACGTGTGGGCAATCAGGAGAGGATTTAGCCTCTTCCCTCAGCTCCAACCCGCGACCTGCACAGCGGCGGAGGGCCGAGCAATCCTTCCGAAGTTCAAATCCCCCTTCGCAGATTTCAAGTCAACATTTTATTTCTTATTAAGTCACGAGGCTACTCGTCCTTAAAAGATGACAAGTCTATGGCAGGGAGGAGACCGGGTACGAGCCCCTCAGAGACTGGGGGTGCCGCACTCAGCCCCCCATAGCACCGGCAGGGCTCTGAGGGGCGATGGCGCAGGGGAGAGGGAAGGGGGGCACCGCCATTTCCCCGCCGGGCCGTGCCCGGCCACCCGCCCGGTCACTCGGCAACGGCGGCGCCGGGAGCCCGAGGAGGGGCCGGGCCG
>WEIU01006261.1:80219-122543 GCA_013389925.1 Aegithalos caudatus | reverse complement strand
AGGGGCCGGGCCGGCCATGGCTGAGGGGAGCCCGAATATCGACACACCGGGTCACAGCGACGGGCGGGACATGGCTGAGGGGAGCCCCAGTCCCGGCACGCAGGTAACGCAGCGGGGTTGGGCAGCACGGGCACAAATACCGCAGCCCCAGTAGCACCGCAACCCTGCACACAGACCCTGAAAACAGCCTCACATAGAGATCTGCACTTTACCCTTAGGACACGCAGACACATTCACAGACACCCCCTGCACATACAGACCACCCTGCAGTCAGCTTCGCACACAGACCTGCCATGAACAGCCTCACACACCCCCACAGCCTCACACAGAGCCCGCTCCAAACAGCCTCTCACCCCTGCACGTACAGATCCCCCTGCAAACAACCTCACACTCACAGAGCCCTGCACACACAAACCCTCATACAAACAGCCCTGCACACACAAACCCTCTATAAACAGCCTTGCACACACAAACCCTCATACACACACTGCCCTGCACACATAAACCCTCATACAAACAGCCTTGTACACACAGAGCCCTGCACACACAAATCCCCATACAAAAAAGCCTCACACACCCCTGCACACACTGTGGGGCACAAGTACATGTCCTGCACAAGGACTGACACACAGTGTACTGACCTGTACAGTGCTCATATCTCCTCACACACACCTGCACACAGAATTGTGTCCATCACCATCACCTACACATCCAGCCAGCCAGCACAGACACGCTATCCCACAGCACACACACAGACATCCACACCTCAGCGTTCATGTGCACACAAATCTCCTTTCCAGGTACCTTTCTCCCATTTGCTAATTACAGCCATTTGCATGCACCCAGTGATGATCTCTTTCCATCTTATCTCTTGCTCTAAGCTGTAAACATTCTCATTTTCTTTCCCAGGACATCTCCCATGTGCTGGCAAGTGCCTTTAAGGACCTGTACATTGGAGATGTTTTTGAGGTGGACATGGCAACAAACTGGATTAATTCCCAAGGAGGAGCCAGTGTTTATCAAGACAGTTATACAGATGAGCTAGAGAAGGTACAAGTCCAAATCAAATCAGAGTTTGGAGGTCTTTAGTCACTACCTTAGATCTTCTGTAAAATAAAATTTAACGGCAGGTCTCGATCCTACAATTGACATTTTAATGGAAATTTACTTGAGCACAGTTTCCCACAGAACCTTTCAAGTAAGTTAATATTCACATGATCCTTCATGTAGATATTGTTGTCTCTAGCTGGCTTTTCAGACACAGAGTACAACCTGTAAAAGCAGTAACCCTTTAAATGCCTGTTGTACTGGCTGAAAACTTTTCCCTGTACCTGCTGATCAGTGGCCGAGGATTCTTATGTTGTCATCACTCCAACAGCTGTTGTCAGGGTATAAAAGTAGAAGCTGATGCTGGATGATTTGAGGCACAGGTGTTGTTTTTTTTTTTCTGGTTTATGTCATCATGTAATGACAGTGTTTTAGCAGGCTAGTTGATGCTTGTAAAGTAGAGATGTTTTACTAATATGTCTGTGTTTACCTCTCAGAGACAAATAGAAAACATCTGCCTGTAACAGCTCAGATTTCTCTTTATTCCCCCACGCCCATGGCAGCTTCTAGCTGAGTGTAGGAGCAGATTGACAGAAGCTGACAAAGCAGAAGAGGAGATCATTCAGGCCCAGGCCCGAGCAAAAGCTGAAGAGGAAAGGGTTCTAAACCAGATGAAGATTGATGCAGGGGAAGATTTCCACAAACTGGGGCTGCCACCAGGTGAGGATTCTGGAATGTTGCTCCCCAGTACATGCTTATGGTACCTGGACACCAGCTTGGGGTTGGCTTTACATCAACGGAGCAACTTTGAAAGATTTTGTGCAGAGGTTCAAGTAGATTAACATCTGTTTAATACTGAGAGACTAAACAACCAGGTCATGTTCAAGGTATTAAATTTGGATTGAGGGGTTACCACCTAAATACTACAAGCATTCATACCTTGATATATAGCAGCAACAAACAGATTAAATATTTCTCCAATGGGTGCTCAGCTGGGTTTGAACTGAATTTAGAATGGTGAAGATGCATGTCCAAGTCTTGGGATTAAAATACCAGATTATTTTCCCTTAAACATAATATATAAAATATTCTATATAATATAATACTATTTCTATAAAACATATTACCTGACAGGGATGAGGTATAAAAGCAACATTACTTGGAATTGATCAAGACAGCGTGTTTTAAGGGGGTGTTATTTTGCTTTTTTGACTGTTTTTTGTTTGTTGGCATTACTGTTGCAGTGGCATCCTCTTTTCGGTGGATTGTGGATAATGAACTTCTCAGAAAAAATAATTTAATCTGTCCTGAGGACTACATCACTGAGAAATTACCTCTTGCTGAAGCACCAAAAGGTAACTTTTAAAGCAGAAAGTAATTTAGACTTTTTAGAACACTCCATAATTGAAGTATTGGAGGATGTAGCAGATCTGAGTATTTTTTATAGTTTTCTGCCAAAGCAGAAGGGACTCTGGTATTTTAAGCATAAGATTCCACTAAGGGCACATTCTCAAAGTAGAATTAATAAATTCAAAACTACTGAGATTAGATGTTCTTAAATATGATATTTAATCATTGTTGCACATTTGTTTACAGTTTTTTCCATCTCACACAAGTACTAGTGAGTGTTCTATATCCAATTTCATTAGCACAAAAGCTGCAACTGCATCTTGTGTACAGAGAAAAGAAGCAGTTACAATAAAGTAAAAACTGTTTTCAGTGAAATAAAGTTTTATTCTTTATTTAGGGTTTAAAGTTTTCCAGTTCTGGAAATATATTAGTTTTATTTGCACATAAAGATCAGTAAGGAACAATGTCAAGACTTCTTTACTTGTTTACTTTTTTTAATGTGAGAGCCAAGATGAAAGGTTTTAGGATAATTAAAATGAATATTTTCAGTCAAGCTAAAACTAACATTTCAGAGTAATAAACTTAATCACAAAATTCAATATGTGTGTTTTGTTTTTTTTCCCATTGTAATTCCAAGCAAGGTGAAAAAACTCACATCCCTGACAAGGTTAACATGTCTTTCTGGGAGTAATATAAATGTACACAGCCTGTTTAATTAGTGTTTTTAAAAGCTTTCTTATTTATCATTATTATTAAACTACTAAGCTTTGTTTGTAGAAAATAAGTTCTAAATGTACATTAAATTCTAGAGGATTTTTGCCACCAACAAGCCATAAAATAAACTCATAGATATTTTGTCATACCTATGCTTAGACTATATACTTGTCATTCATATTTTCCTCTTACAGCCATTTTTTTTTTCTTTGAATTGCAGGAGAATCAGAACCTGGATACCTGAAAGGGACACATAAACAACATGCTTTTTCAATGGATGAGAGTATCTCCTTACCTGGCAGTGTGACAAATCTGTCCTCAACTCCAGACTTCAGCCTCGAGGCTAAAGCCATGAGTAAGGTACATTTCACAAGTTAGTTTTAGTCTGATCTGTAAGGCCTGATGCTGTTCCTGCAACAAAGCATGAATATCCACCCATTGTTGATTTGACCCCAGTACTTATTATATTTACTCTGTTAAAAAAGGGCAAATATTGTATTTTCCATATAATTTTTCATTGCTGTGTCGCTTTAATTACACATGTGCAGCTCCTTTTTTCCTCATCCTCAAAATCACTGTGTTTAATGTTACACTGTGCACTCTTATTTTTCAAAGAAAATGAAAGCCTCACAGAAAGGAGTCAGGAAAAAGAGTAAGTCCTGGAAAGCAGAGGAATTAAGTGAGTACCTCTCCAGACTTGAGAAAAGACAAAATTACTTGAAGAACCCACGCTTTTTCCCACCAAATACTCTTCAAGGAGGCAAATCTCTTGTAATTTCTCAAGAAAAAGTGGAAGAAATCATAGCCAGAAGAAAAGCAGAAGATATTAAAGGGTATGCAGTGTGTAGAGTTTCTGGATTCTGGGCTGCAGCACACAGAGCTCCACTACAGAATTGCTGTGGATTTACCCAGAGATATTTTGAGCTAAATTTCTTATATAGTCTCTTAATAACAAAGTATGTCTGTATGATATTTTGGTTTTGCCAAAGGAGACATTTTGCAATTTCTCATTTTATCAGTATTTGGAGAACCAGGCAGTAAGATAATGTTTCTCTTTTTTTTTAATCTTTCAGTGATACCTCATTTGTTCCTGTATTTTTTGCCAATCCACCTTCTGTCCTGTTTTCATATGATAAAGCTGGGCAGGTTTATGAGGTGAGAAGGTTCTTTGTAGATAGTTTATTCTGCCTTCTTGAAGTATTATGTCCTATCATGGTCTACATATTTCACCCAATCTTTAGCCTTTCTGAATTTTTAATAAAAGTCTGAGTTTCTCCAGTATATTGAATTTATGACTCTTTATCTTCCTTGAAGATACTCCTTCCCACCTGCCACTGACACACAAACCAGTGAAGACTAAATGGGCTCTTCTCAGTCTCTGCTTTGTTTTGGTGCTGATTCAGCCTTTGTTGAATAAACTGGGATTTTGGGGTTGGTTGTGATGATGAAGTAGTTACTCCTAGCAGTAGCAGTAGTATCAGGGAATTGCATATATTTTCATGAATGATGATAAATACAATGGAGCATTTTATTTTCTTTTTAAATGAAGATGACTATAGAGCTACGGAACATCACTTCAACAGCTCAGCATGTAAGACTTATTCCCCCCTCTGCTTCAGTATTTTTCATTTGGCCAGGTAAGGGTTCTTCTTCTGCCTTTAAAATGTTAATACATAAAAAATCTAATTCACCTGCTCTAACAAAGATTTTCCAGAGATGTTTTGTTTGGTACTGTTACCCACAGTGCTCAGTTCTTTAGAAACTGAAGCTGACTTAGGGCCATTCACATGCAACTCTTTAGCAGATTTAAATGGTCTAATGAGGAATTCAAGAAGACTAAATTAAAGTGATGTTACATTGAAATGTGTCTGTGGAATACCTAGACCGAGTCTTATCCAAAATGATTCTAGAAACAGATGTAATTTCCACTGAAAAACATTAGGAGGAGAGGGCAAGAAGTAACAGTAACAATAACAATAAATAACTGCAATAAAGAAGGATGGGTTAGAGGGAAGATAAGAAAATTATCTTTCCTACAGTAGGATAGCCAGGCACTGGAATAGATTGCCTAAAGAGATTGTGATACCCCAGGAATATTTAGAAGAATTTGAGGAATTGGAGGAATATTTAGAAGAAGTTAGATGCTTCCAGGGAAGCCCTTTTGTCTTGGAGTAAAGCAAAACTGGGTAATGTCTCTAAGTTGCTCCTCACTGTTTCCTGTGTTTATGAGGAGTATATTTCAGACAAAGCAATCTTTGAGCTCCTTGGAACATGTTCACATTCCCAGATTGCACTGCCAGGCCTCTTGTGCTCATCCCTTTCTATCAGCTTGACTTAGGCAATAAATGGAGGGAGTTTACAGGCACCTTTCCAGAGGAATACATGATCATAGTTATTACTGCCAATTTGGAGAGTCTTAATTTATTTTTTTTTAATTTTCTGCCTTTTTTTGTTTTTATTTTTCCCCCCAAGGAAAATATCCAGGAAAGGGAGGAATGATTGCTCCTGGGATGACGTGCCAGTATACAGTCCAGTTTATTCCTGAATATCTGGGAGAGTATGAAGATCATATATTAGTGGAGAGTCAAGTATCAGAGCCTTTTGTCATCCCAATCCAAGCTAAAGTATCACTTCCAGGATTAACATGTCAGTAGTGTCCAAATACTAAATTTCTCTAAAGTTAAGCAGACTTGGGTTTTTTTTATTTGACTGTCTTCAATTTTGGGTCACAAAACAAATGTGGAAAAAATTGGCAGTGCATTTTATGCATTTTGGTATCTATCTCATTTTCACTTATCATAGATTTATTAGTTATTAAAATGTAATCCTGTTGGATTTTTCCTCCATTATTTGTTCTTCCCATCTTAGGCTCTTTTTTTTTTCACTACATTAGAGAAGTGAGTAGGGGCCACATTTCTAGGTTTGTGTTTTGTTGATTCCTGAACTCCCAATTGTAATTTCTAATTCTAAATATTATGGAATTATAATTTAATTATAACTATTTGATGCTAATTAATTTATGTTTATGGAATGTGAAATTAATTGCATATGGATATGGTACACCTGCACGTCTCAGATATCTAACCTCAACTATAACAAGGAGGATTACTTTTGAAAAAATTTGCTTTGATTTTTTGTAAATTCGCCTTTCCTATTATACTGAGCTTTTCTTAAAAAAAACACATCATCTTATTTCTTATCATTCAACAATCTTTGAGGAGGAAAGATTATCTTACATCATTAAAATGTAAGAGGAATGTAGAAATATACATCTCACACTGTCCAACTTGGAAATAGAAAGAATTTGAGGGGGGTTAGGATTGCAAAACCTGGCATGTTCTCATGCAGTAATGTCTGTAAAAAGTTAATTAATCAGCAGCCTTCTCTGTCTCTGGAGTCTGATTTTCTGTATTACTCCTTACAGTGCCTGACATTATAGACTGTGGTTCCTGCCTTGTTGGAGGAATGAAAACAACAGCAATTTTGTGCAGAAATGAGGGAGTTAGGACTGGGAAATTCTCTATAATGCCAGAGAAAGCCTGGCCAGCTCCTGATTCCAGGGTGAGTGATTAGAAGGGAAATACTGGACCCAGCATGGTGTAGGTGCCATGGTGTGAGGGCCTTTTGAGCCAGTCATGGTGTATTAGCACAGAAGTCATAAGGCCTTGCTGGAGACATCTGCATTGTGCCATTCCTTCAGGAATTCACCTTTATCCTGAAGACCAATCTCTCTGGATGGCTGGACCTTCTTCTTGTGCTCTGGTTTTCCTGTGGAAGGGGTTGTCTTGCTCAGGGGAGAGATAAACTGAGGCATAGATGAGGGAAAGGAAAACTGGCTCACATTTTAACCTTGCACTTGAAGCAAATATAAATGCCATCAGTTCTGGCATTGTTTGAGGTAATTCCCTCTCCCTCCTCAACAGAAACATCCCTGCTGTACCTGTAGACACAGCCCTGCAGTCCAGTCCTGCTCTGTCTGTAGCTCCTCATCACAAACCAGGGCCTAAGTGGGATGGACAAAGGAGATAAAATGAGACAGATTGGAATTTTTGGTGCTTTCACTGAGCTCATTATAAAGCAGGGAGCTTACTTTATTTTTTTTTTAATTAAGCCAAATATATGAGCCACACTCTTGAGATGTGTGAAAAAAATGTATGGTAAGAAGTAAAACAGTGATGTTGTTGTATACGGCCTGTTTCAGGTAAATCTGTGTTTTATACACAGCAAACTGATCCATTTAATAATTTGTTTGTTTGTTTGTTTGTTTTAATACCTTAGGTGGCTGCCACTGCTGATTTTGTAATACAAGATCCTTTTGGGATCCAGCCTGCTGTTTTGCAGCTAGCTCCAGGCCAGAATGCAAGAGTAGAGGTTAGTGCCAACTGCTGTAGAAAAGTTTTTTACTTCACCAAATAAATTAACAAGCAAGATCATTTTAGATGACCTGGCTGGACCTTACAAGTTTGGGTTTGTGTGAGCAAAAAATGACTGTTTCTTGCAAGTGTTACTTTTAATTACTGATCACTAAAAATGTCCTTCAGGAAATACTTGCAAACTAAAGTGTATTACTTAGGGGAGAGAAATCAGTTACAGATCTTGCTATTTCCCTTCTCTCTTTCAGGTAGTGTTTTTCCCTTCTTTGCCAGAAGCCTCACAGGAAACATTCACCATTTTGTGTGATAATTATCCAATCAATTATGTTACAGTCACAGGTTTGTTTCTAGCACCTTTCTAATTCTGTAGATGCTCAGATAATGTGAGTGGTGATTGCTGGTGTGAAGTGATGGTAACATTTTATGTCATTGGATTAAGCAAATGCTGTGACCCCTGCTGGCATTTTTTTTGTATTGTTACTACTGCTCCTTCCCAGTGCATGGAATACACTGGATTCAGAAAACATTGAACTCTTAACCTTCAGAAGGCAATAATCCAAATGTAAAATGTCACCAAGTTGGAGAAAAGTTTCCAGGTGCAACTCATCTCCTTTACTTTTCTGTCAATAAGATAACTTGAGAAACTATGAAACATGAGGTGTGACAGGGCAGAAATAAACCACATTTGGGGCACATCTTAGATTAGGGTATTCAGGAGAGGTAGGCAGCCTTTGGATTAGCCAATGAAACCAGTTCAAATTCTTGTAAATGTTGGTGCTTGTATTGTAATGTAACTGTGAGTGTTGTAACATGAGGCTTGGTTTGTCATCTATTAAATCACTTTATCACATGTATTTACTTTGGATTTTTTTTAATACTTCATTTGCTGCTTATTTTAACTATAATATACTGCTCAAAACATCTGGGAGCCACATTGTCAACCACTGTAAACACCCTGCTCACTTCAGTGAAACCATGCTGATGTAAGTGAGCTGAGGCTGTGGCCCTGAAATCCCTAGCTATGAAATTAATGAACAGAAGGTTTCTGTTAATACGTGCTGATAAACACAACATCAGGAAAATATTGGACAATTAATACATTGGAGTTCTGAAACTTAAGAAAACACGAGATATAATCAATAATGGCCATTAATGACATTTGCTATTGATGATGTGAACTATGTTAATAGTCAGATGGTAAACAGCAATACCTAATTATTTCTTCCAGGGGTTGGAGAGTTGATTGCTCTGGAGCTTTTGTTTGTCACAGGTGGAGAAAGCAAAGCTCAGCTGGGTGAAGTCAGTGATGCAACAGCACAGCATCTGATACGATTTGAGCCCCAAAACCCACACACCTCCAAGGAGAAGATAGTGGTTATAAAGAACTGCACGTATGTAGCTGCTGTTGCAGCAATGCTCTGCAGTGTGGGCACCCTGGGAGGGATCTCATTTGTCATACTCTGCTCTCTCAAGCTGGAGAAACCTTTGTGCCCTTGATAAACTTTTTGCAGAATCTTTGCTTCTTTTTGCTCCTTATTGCTTGGTGATTAAGGTTCAAGGAATGTTGTACATTGTTCAAGCATTATGGGCAACCATTAGCCAAGGTCAAGATATTTGCTTCAATAAAGGTAAATCTACAAAAAATTCATAAAAATACATGGTTGCAGGAAATACTTACAGGGTGATCCAGGTGAGATTTATCTAACTTTAAATGTCTGCTATATATACTTGTGCAACTGAGGTAAGGATTCTTTTCATTTCATAGTGCAGGGAATAGATGCTTCCAAGGATACAATTCTGTCTGTACATATCTCCCATAGAAAAGTCATAATACATCCTGGACTCCACTGGATCAAAATGGGAGCCCCATGTAATTAGCTTACATTAAAACTCTCACATAGTTCCTACTATTGAGTACTTACAGATTTAAATATAAATTCCATTTGAAGTCAACAAATGTGCCCTTATGGACTATTAAACCATACTGAACATAGTGGCATCCTGATTTCACTCAGAATCAGTCAGACTTCAACAGAAATACACTTGTGCCTGATTGCAGCAGATAGAGGCTGCAGAGCATCAAAGCAGTGAGGAGGTCAGTGCTGGGTTTAGGGCCATTAATGTAAATTGCTGTTTGCAAGCAGTGAGTATCTGGCAGTTTATGTTGTAGCCTGGAAATAACACATGCATAATGCCAGAACAGGCTGATGTTTGGGTAAAGAAAGTGTGATTGGTGAACTGGATATTGTAAACTGACAAAGGATGTGAGTGTGCCAATTTCCACATTTTCTCTGCTATAATCACCACAGCACTCCCTGCACATCTGGTGTCAGCATTTGTATAAAACAAAGCTGGCCAGACTGAGAGTAAACTCCACAGAAGCAGGGAGAAGAAACCTTCTTTTTGCTACAGAAAGTGATACAAGAAATTGTAAATGTCCAGTTTTATCGGTGATACTTTCAAATTCCAGTGTCTTTCCTCCACCTTCCTAAGGCAGAATTTTTGAGGTCAGCATGAGCAAGATTCTCAAACCCATGAAGACATTCCATGGAATACACTCCTGCTGAAACAACCTAGTTAAGCAACCTTTTCTGGATTGCAGAGAGTGAGGCAGAGCCATGGCTATAACTTTATCTGGAGCCATTGTGTTTGTTGAAATGTTAAAGACCACATCTTGCATTTGGATTAAATGCAGAATGTGATGTAGGTTATCAACAGTGATCGAAGGCAAACGTGCTGGTGTCAGCAGGAAAGGTCCTGTTCATCCCAGATCTTTGAAAGAAAAATGGTAGAGTTCATGTCATGGATTACATGACAAGTTCAAATAAGGCAAGGAAGTGTTATCTTACACATTTATAGAATTTACTTTCACATATTAGCATGTTCTTTGTATGATTTATATACTCTGACTCGATACTGCCTCAGCAGTTTCATGGCTCACAAAAACTGGTAAGTCAAACACCCCTGTAATCTGTAAAGAGAGGAATTTCTTACCTGGAAAAAGGATCTGAACATTTTCTTCATATATTTTACTCAAAATTATCTGATTTTTTAATCAAAACTTTTCTGTTGTTTACTGACTTCTTTGCAGCCATGTAGAGCTTCCCTTCTTCTGGCAGATAACAAAGCCTAATCTGAAACCATTAATACCAGAAGAAACTGCAGACTTTACAGAGGTCAAATACAGTCAGGACCCAGAGTCAGCCTTCTCCCTAAATCCTGAGCAGGGAGTTTTGCTTCCCTGTGCAGATCATGAGTTTATTCTCACTTACACTCCACAGGAGGTATGGCTTATGATTCCTTCCTATCTACAAACTCCAGCTGTGTATTTTTATTCAAGTCATAAAATCCTTGCTGTGCAACTTTTCTAAATTAAATTTAATTAGCTGGTACTATGCTCTGATAAACAGTGTTCAAAATGTAGAAAGTTACTGAAAGAAAACATGTTTTGACTGCAAAATGTGAGACAGTTTCTGATCTCATGTAATTTTGGGGACTGACTGTTAATTTTACACTGAAATTGTGGACACATCCTCACACTGCAGCTGTGCTGGCTGGTGAAGTTACCACCCTCACCCCTCTATCAGCTCCTCCACCAGCTCCTGACCCTTCCCCCTCTCCTTGGGGGATGTGCCTTGTACCTACTCCAGCCTAAATAAGTTGGTTAACAACACTGATTATTTAAACTGCTTCCAGCTGTAGTTTTTTTGGCCTGAAATGGGTCCTCTGAACAGCTGAGTGGTGAATTAAGAGGATAGTAGGAGCTTTTGGCAGACAAATGCTATGTGCAGCTGTGGGTAAAGAGGGGTGCAGGGATGTTGGAATGCAGTTGTCCCAGGGACTGTTCTCTCAGTTTCTGCTCCCCTGTCCCTGTAAATAAGGAGCATGAGCTCACTGTATTTAGAGAAACCTGATCTAAAGAAAGCCCAAGAGTGGGAATGTGTTGTGCTGTGTTGATTGACAGACATAAGGAATACCTCAAATATGTATGGAAGAGAACCTGGCTTTTTGAAAATAATTAGTTCATAAAATATATATTGAATTAAAATATACATCAAAATTAGTATCTGCCTACAAACAAATAAAGCTTTTGCATATCCCCTCAGATTTGAGGCCTGCTTCTATGTTTTTCTTCCCCCCTTCATCAGAATACAGAAGGCATTCTCGTCCCATGATGGAAAAGTCATGTTTCTTACTTAAGATCAGATTGATGGTCAATTAAGCTGAATACTCTGGAGCAGTTAGAAGAAACTTCTCAATTAGTACAGCAGTACTGAGCTTAATTTGGGGAGCCTTTGCAGATGCTTGTGTGTAGTATGCAATATGCAGGGGAAATAATAACAGGCATGTCAAAAATGAGTATTTTTCTTGGAACCAGACACCATGAGATCAGAATCTGGCTTAATGTTTTGCAGTCAAACATGTTTTCTTTTAGTAACTCCAGAGTCTGAATATTGTTTATCAGAGCTTAGTACTCTGATGATGATCATTTATCCTTTACATATAAACCACTTTTCCATCTTTTTTTGATCTTCAACATAAATGATTACTTGACACTAAAATCCCTTTCTCCTTCATCTCTGCAGCTGAAGAGTTACCACAGTGTGATTCAGATGGTACTGAGGGACATCCCAGAATCACCTTGGTAAGCTGAGAAACATTTCTCAGTAAGATATGTAGCCACAATTTATCTGTGCTATTACATTAAGTTACTGGGATTTTTCTTCTTTCTGGGGATGATGGATTGACAAGTATAAAGAATATTATCTGCACAAGTAGTTGTGGTACAAAGAGCATCTCTGAAATCCTCCCTCATGCCTGGCCCTAGCTTTTTCTTTCTTGGAAAAAGATAATAATGTAATTTTGTCTGCTTATTTTCCTGGGTTTCCTGTTATTACTCTGTGTCACTGCAGTATGTGACTTACATACTTGTTCATGGACAGACTGGGACAACTAGAATACCTTAAAGTATAATGAAGTTTTTAATTGGTTGAGCTAATTGTCCACAGGCACTCTGTACTTGAGAAACTTTCAATGGTTATCAGTTTTGATCTGGCAATTAAGAGACAGGATCCAATTTAACACTGGTTTAACATATTTAATTATTTTACCATATTTCCTCCCAAAGTTTAATAGAAGAGGGGATGCCTCAAAACATCTCAGAATGCAGAGTAGAGGATGTAATAGCAATGGAAATAGAAGTTAAAGGCTCTACAGAACCATTTCATCTTCTTCTGGAACCATATGCCATTATTATCCCTGGGGAAAATTACATTGGTGTAAATGTCAAGAAAACATTTAAGGTTTGTGTGCTTTTGACTTCACTGTTGTCATGTGGTTTGTGTCACTAGATGTCATAGGTGTTATTAGAAGATAGCAGACAGTGTTATTTTAGTTTTCCTGAAATGTTTTTAAGGGAGGCCATGACTCTAGGAGGGTCTGCACTGAAATGCCCTCCCCAGCCTGCTCAGCCCTGCACTCCAGGCAGCAGCCTTTGTTCCTTTTTCATCTCTCCAGTTTGGTACCACTGAGTTTGACCCTTTCCCAATGTTTTTCTGGGTCACTAACCTGTTGCTTATCACTTTGTCACTCCTGTAGTGTAAAAATTTTTCCAGCTGGGAGGAACAGTCAATGGATGATTAAATTAGTTCATAACTGAGGCACTGTTCATGCAAAGAACTACAGGAAGCACAGAAGAGCTACAAAAATCCCATATGCTGCAGCTTACTAGATGTTATTCTTTCCTGCAGGTTCTGGTAATTTATCTTTGGCCATTCTGGGACAGAATGCTGCTGCAATTGTCCCCTCACTCAGCATCCCCTTCACTACAGCTCAAGATCCTTTGATCTTAGACTCACTTGGGAAAAACAGGCCTGTTAGCAAGAGCCAGGCAGGAAGATATTTCCCAGCTAATGATTTTCCCATTTTTTCTTAGAGATCCTGCTAATCAGCATTTGGTTTTTTGATTTATTTTCCTAGTTGTTTTTTTTTTCAATTTAAAGCAGCCATTTCAGACTTTTCAGTAATCCAGTATAGCTACACATGTGGTAGAGGTAATTAAGCCACTTACCAACAATATAACAACATCCTTTGCAGTTTACATTTTTTTTTAGTCTTAAGAAGATAAGAATTTGAACTGTGCTTAGAGATAATTGTGCTTCAGAGAACAAAGTTATTTGCTGTAATTAAGAAATAATGTTTTGACTACGTTTGAAGAGCACGCCAAACATTTTAAGAGCTTCCATCTCCCTCACAAACAGAGCCTTTGGGGAAAAAAAAAAAAGGCTGCACTAAAAAGGTTTTCAGTTTGTTTTTAGAAATTCTGTTACATTTTTGAAAATGGGGGGAAAGTTTAAGAGTCTCAAATATGATAATGTTTTTGGAATAAATTGTTAATGGATTTTCTTCAGGTTTGAGGGAACTCCTTCACACTGTTAAATGATGACTCACAAAACCTAGTTTGTAGTGTGTCAGTGCTCTCAGCAAATTGACTTGTTGCTTTGAAAGCTTAAAGTGCATTAATTGTCTCACTGATTTTAATTGTTTCAGCTGTGGAACAACAGCAAAACATTGATCAAGTACACATGGGAGAAAATCACAGTCTGTGAGATCATGGAAGTTGAACCTCATACTGGTGTCATAGGTAAAGTTTCTGTGACTTGCAAGCAGTAATTAATGAAAGATGTGACAGTAATTGATTATATCAATTTATGACAGTCACAGAGCACTATAGTGAAAAATTACCTGATCCCCAGCTCCCTTGAGCCAGCAGGAGACTTAATTTGATTCCAGAAGCTTCAGTAACATGCTTAAAGCAGGTGGTTTCTTCCAAAAATGTGAGACAGGAGCCTGATATTATCTCTTCTAGATGTGAATAAATGCTGTGAATTTGTCCTGGCAATTTCTGGAAGCAAACCTGGGCTCATCACCCGTAACCTGCAGTGTCACGTTGAGCCGTGTCCAGAGCCAGTTGTGCTGCATGTTGAGGCTGCTTTTAAGGTAAGGAACAGTTCAATCTTGCAGGAGGATGAGCTGTGTGGTCTTGCCATTGTCCAAATAAAGCTTTTTTTGACTCTCAATGGCTTGAGAAATCTTAAGTAGTTACAAACAGGAGTTATTTTTGCTGTAGTGACAGTTGAGTCAATGTTGATATTCCTGTGACAGACAGAATTTTTTTGCATTACACAGTGCATTTGCTTTCTGATATTCTCTGTGAAATCAGATGTTAATGCTAGATAATATATGTTTCTTAATGAGGCAGTTTTGGCAGACGTGTCCATTCTGATGTCTGTTTCCTGCTGTCCTAGGGTCCATTTCTCTGTATTGATGTTCCATCACTCTGGTTTGGTTTGACTAAGCAGGGTGAGACTGTGTCAAGAACCTTTGAGATTAAAAATCTCTGTCAGGTGCCAGCACAGTGGAGGATGCAAGAAAGCCAGGTTTTTCTAGCTGAAAGGAATGAAGAGGTAAATCACTGCTACAGCTGGCTGTATTCCCTCCTTATCTATTTTATTTCTTCTGCTTAGGAGTTGTATTATTCATTCCAGCTATCAGAAGCTCTAGTTTTTGTGACTTCTTATGAAAATAGTCCTGCACAATTTCATAAAATCATGAGTTCTTCTGAGACTGAATGCTTCTTTACAATTTTTCTGTTTTCCTTTGTTACAAACCCTCTACCAGCCTGAACCAAAGAGACATGGAGTATTTCCTGAATGACATTGATTTCAGCTGCTGCTGATATAAGTAAGAGTTTAAGGCTTTAGTGTAGAGCTGAGACTGCTGAACACTTCTCCCACACACCCACACCAGCATCTTGGATGAGAATCTGAGCCCCCACTCCTTGCTGATGCTCTTCCTGTTTCTGCTCTCCCAACCCTCCTTCCTCACCCTTCTGTCCCAGAACTTTTCCCACTGGTGGCAGCTTGCTGCTGCTGAGGCTGATTGCTTCTCCTTCCCATTCCCTGTCTGTCCATGCACAGCTGATTCTGCTGTGCCCTCGGCTCTGACTGCCCTTCTCTCAGAAGCAAATCCTTGCCTGCTTGTGTAGCCAGGCTTTCACAAAGCTGTCACTGTGCTTCCTGACATCAACCCAGGTGAGACTCCAGGGGCAGAGAGAAAGGGCACATCTGAGGAAAAATTAGACACTTGGAAGCCCTAATTAGATTGTGTAGCTTCAACATTTTACCCTTGCTTTGCACATGTCAAGAAAATTTCTGTTCCCTCTCTCATCTTCCAGATATCCACCTTCACCATCCAGCCATCAGCTGGAGAAATTCCTCCTTTGGGTCTGTGCACAGTTTCAGTTCAGTTCACACCATTGCAGTGCCAGCGTCTCCAGACAGTGCTGGAACTGGAGGTAGAAAATGGAAAAGGAAGGTAAGGAGGAAAAGCAGCATTTGTTTTGTTTTTCCTGAGGTTCACATCTGGTTTTCACTTCAGGTAGTTTTCTCTCCTACAAAAAAAATATGAACTCAGAGTGGGGTTGTGTAACCTATCAATGAACTATCAAATTTCTAATATTGCTAAATAAACATAAACATCATTCTTCCCAGCATGCTGTTTTATGTCTAGCACGTTTCATTAACAATAACAATAGACCATCTGTGTGTTTATTTCCAGTCATCTTCCTGTTTTTGTTGAAGTTCAGACCCCCCAAGCGTGCCTGATATCTAGTCATCTAGTATTCACTGAAATTTATACTGGAGTTCCTGTCAAAGCAACCAGTAAACTTTTTAATCAGACACTGCTGCCAGCAAAATACTCATGGGGAAAGGTAAATGCTCTTCTAATGGGTGAAGCATACAGCAGGGATGGAAATTGCAATTTCTGTAGGAATACAAATAATGACTATTCTTAAAAGCTTTTCTGATGTATCTTTTGATATCTTTGTATCTTTTGTATCTTATCACCCATGGAGAATTGTAAAGCCAGTCTTGACAAACTGTAGGTGTTGCTGCCTGAAAGTGTCCTAAACCTGAGAACAGCTTGGTCTTTTTAGAAGAGACAGTGAGAAAATCAGCCCGAGCTGAATGTCCTTTCTGTTTGGCAGCTCATTGGAAGCCAGGCAGCTTCCTGCTCCATCGTGGTGTCCCCTGCCAGTGGCACCTTGGGCCCAAATGAAGAGAAGGAATTCTGCATAGAGCTGTCAGCTAACACTGTGGTAAGTTTACAAACTGATGCACTTTCATAAAACAGCAGCACTGGCTTTTTCATCTCACCTCCATCTGGCAAAAGGAAGGAATTCTGTGTACAAAACCATGTGTACTTTTTCCCATACAGTATCTCTCAAATGGCTTTGCTTTAGAGGTACCACAGTTGAAGGCAAGAATTGAAGAAGTGCCCATGGTGTGCAATTTCTACCCTTCCTCTTTATATCCCAGCTGTTCCTGTTTTTTCCTTTCTTGAAGTCCTGTACGATTTCTGTTAATGCTTACCACTCTTCTTGGAGCATGCAGCTCCTCACTTTGGATTATCTGGTGATAAATGAATGATACAGAGCAGTGGCCTATATAATGTATATTTGGTTTTCTGAATGCAGCTAGGTTCATAACATTTTGATTAAAATTTTGAATTAAAATGGGCTGATAGGACTGAGAGTCTGCAAAATACAGGATCAGAGCTTACAAACTCCAGGAATTCAGAAAAAGACTTTACAAGGGCCTTCAAACAGCTGAGCTAATGCAGGATTTTCCTCTAGATTGGTGTCTTAGTACCCATTATAGTTCCTGGAGACTTAGGTTACATTTATTTGCTTAAAAGTATGTGTTCAGAACTATCAGAGTTAGTATTTAAAATTATGTATCTGTGGCACTTGGGAACATGGTTTAGTGGTGGCCTTGGCAGTGCTGGATTAATGTTTGAACTTAAGTCATCTTAGAAGTCTTTTCCAACCTAAATGATTCCTTTATTCAATACTTGGAGTATAGGAATTATGTCAGAAATCAGAAATGGAGCAGTTTTAGGCTCACAGACAGCTGCAGGTACAAAGCTGAGGAACAACCACAAATATTTTACCTCAGTACTCCCTTCTAAGCAGCTCTGCTGCAGAAAACACACTGAAAACAATTCAGTAAAACTTCTCACAATTCTATTGTTCTGGGTTTAATCCAGGGAAGTTTACACACTTTTTAAAAATAAATACCCTAAAGAGTCTGCCTTTACTTTGTGATATATGTTTCATTCACAAGGAAAGTTGATTCTTTGCTTTTCAGGGTGAGCTGAAAGATCTCATGCTTTCCTGTAGCATAGAAGACATGGCTGAACCCCTCCTTCTGGGAATTTCTGGAGAAGTGAAGGGACTACATGTCACCTACTCAGTACCTTCTGGCAGTGGAGTTGACAGGTAAGATCTGACTGATTTTTATTTTATTTTTCTGATACGTAGAATGATGAGTATATTTTGGAACATGCTCATCTTTATATCTTTTCATATAAGTAAATATGTCTTTAATTTGTAGACTGGCATGTTATACAGGATAAAAATTTGACCCTAAATAAATCATTGTATGGGTAGAAGTGAAAAAAGAAAAAGCAGAAAATGCTGATGACAGAAAAATCATAGACTGCATGGTCCTTTTACACTGTGCATCACAACCACATTGCATGTTGCACATCTTTAAATCTCCTGAAATCATCTTATAAGAAAATAAGACCCATGTCTAAATACTACTGTTATTTTTTCTGGCAGTGATGAAAGCCCATGTGGGCTTCTTTTGGACTTTGGGTCTGAAGTTGCATTAAGAGATGTTGTAAAGCGTCAGCTGATTCTTACAAATCCCACTGGAATCAGTGCTCCATTCACACTGGAAGCTGAGTATTTCAGTGCCTGTTTGCTGCCTCCACAACAAGGAGCCTGCCCGTGAGTCTTGCTGTTCTGCATAATGACTCAAATACTAATTTAGGTCTGGATTAAACCTGAAATCAGATTTGTTTTTTTCTCGCTCTTCAAGCTACCTGTTGAAAAGGAGAGGGCCTGTGACAGAACATGCAGCCAGAAAAGCAAAGTCAGGTAGGAAAATACCACTTAATTCCTTCAGTGGAGAGAAGGTGAAAGCCACATGACTGCCATATTTAGGACTAAGTGTGCCAGTCAGACACATCTTTTCACAGCTGGAATATCTGGTGAAGTCTAAACTGTTAAATTACTTAGTTACTCAGTTCATTCCTGAGTTTGAAAGCCCACATTGTATAAGCATTAGGTCAATCTGTCTCTTGCTCTTCTGTTTTTTTTTTCTCTTTTCTCCTCCCTTTCTTTCTCTCTCTTCTTCAGCTTTTTCTTGCAAACAACAGTATGAAACAAAGTTGGTGGTTCTGGTGACAATTCACTCCCAGAACACTCCCAGCACACAGGATGGATGACATGCAGAATGTTTGGCTCTTTCTCTCCTACACAGTTTTCCAGTACCAGTGCAGCAGGCTTTTCTCCCTCAAACCCTTTACCATAGCCTCCCCACTTTGGAAAGCTACAGCACAATCCATCTGTCATTTCTGATGTGTTTTACTAAAAAATGATAATATTTAGAGCCAGATGAGACTGAGGAAGGGAGGAAATGGGAGCAAAAAGCTGTGAAGTGTGGCTGTGTTTTCTGTATCCAAAATAAAACTTGCACATATTGGTACCTTGCCATAGAGTTTGGTATCTATTCCACAGACAGAGCTTTTCAGCTCTTGAATTAGTGCTTAAGATTAGAAAAATGCTGTTCTGACAGATTCCATACAGGCCTAGGTGACTCAGAATGTGGAAAGGCTTTGCTCTTTGTAATTAATTCTTTGCATGGAAGAGCACACAGAGGGAAACACGCAGCTGGTAATGGAACAAGAGTCAACACAAACCCCAGCTTATTTTTCTCAAATTGAAAGTCATTTTTCATGTAACTAGTTAGTGCCTTGCATATCCCAAAGACTCCTGGATCAGGTTGTTGGAAGTGTTGTCCTGCCGTAAATTATTCTGGGCAAGCACTAACACTAAAAAACAGAGTAAGACCCACTGTAGAAGGGAACTTGGATAAAGTGGTATAAATGCAAGCTGTGTCAATGATGCCAGGATTTCTAAGTCAGTGAGGTTAAGCTGATTAAAGGCAACTAAAACCATGGTCCTGTGTATTCTTTGAAAGACTAACTTGGTTCCATGTCCTCAAAATTAATGCAATCCTTCTTTGCTGTGCTCCTTCAGAGTTTGCAGCAGCGTTGCTGTCTGAGGGGAAGGGAGCAGCTTTCTATATCCAACCTTCCACAGGAACTCTGGAAGCTTTCCAGCAGCTCACCATAGAAATAGCAGCTTACAACAACATGTGGGGAGAGTACCAGGATAATCTTGTCTGTAAGGTAGGTGGGGTTTCAGTTTTACCTTGGCAGATTTTACACCAATTATATTTCCCAGGTGCCTTTCTGTTAGAAATTCTTTTTCAGTTTTTGTAGGATTTCTGTAAAAATTCAGGGTGGATCTTGCCATACCACTACTTCCAACAACATGTAAGGAACAATTGTTTGGTTTTAGGGGGTGATGTTTATACCTGGGGGAGGTTTTCATGTGCCTTGAAAATGGCTGGAGTAGTTTTGATTTATAACATCTCTTTGGGAGCTGGCCAGTGCACTGCTCTGCTCTACCAATACCATAGATTGTGTTGTGTAGAAAAGCAGCAGGAAAGCTGATAAATGCATGAGGTACTGCATTCTCCTGCTGAGAAGAGTTGTTGTTAGCATATGAATTAGAGGGTGTCAAAGGAAACTAGACAAAAAATATTTGAAAATCCAATCAGTTTCACACAGAATCACTAGTTTGGAGGAGACCTTCAAGATAATCAAATCCAACCCATGCCCTGACACCTCAGCTAAACTGTGGCACCAAGTGCCACATCCAGTCTTTTTTTAAACACATTATAACACTGAGAACTAAGGTGTCTCTTGATTCTAATAGCAAAAATTCATTTTAATAGGTGGGAGACTTACAGCCTAAATTAATTCCTATGCAAATGGCTGTGAAAGGCTGTCCAATCTTCCTGCAGGTGACAGGACCACAACCAGAGTCACCCATTATCAGGTATAGTGCAAAATACTGTCAGACAAATCAGGGAATTAAATACTAATGTACTGCAGCCAACACACACACACACCTGTTCCATCTTGTGATACAATGAGAAGGTCAGCAAAGTGATGGTCAAAGTACAGTATCTGCTTCTAGAACATCAATACATTTTTCTCTGCCAACACAATTAGAAAATAATCTGGATACAACACTTCTGAAGTTTGCCAGCAGTCTTTGTTCTGGGCTTGCATTTGTAGAATTTCACCCAGTGCAGCCTCATCTGACTCTGTGGAGATGGCAGCTGGCCCATGGTGGCAATTCTCATCACCCACAGCTCATTTCTCCCTTGCCCTTTACCTGGACCAGGAGAAATGCAGCCCTGAGATTAAGAGTGGCAGGGGAAGGTTTAAACCCTCTCATAGAGCAAATGGCATCTGCACCTTGGGATGAGGGGTAAAACTTGGTTTTTGGGGAACCCCAGCACTGCACGTGGTTACTCTGAAATGTCTGAAAATAGAGACAGATAAAATAAACCAGTATTGTACTTCACAATGCAGCCAGATCACTTTCCACTGTTAAAACAATTCTCCAGTGATTTCAGGCACTTCTGTTCTCTGCATGCACTGACAGCAAGGTTCCCTGTCCAGGTTTGGCACTCAAATCTCAGGAGGGTCCCCTGTGCCTCGGAGGGTCCGGCTCAACAATCCCACCCCCTTTGGTAAGGATGGCTTTTGTACAGGAAAATTCAATGCTTTCATTCTGCTCCTTATAGAAATAAAAGTAGAAGGACCCATTAACATGTTAATTAACAGGTATATTTGTTTCCTAATGAAGATGTTTTTAGTAAAAATAATATAAAAGAGAGACTCAATGTATTGCTACTATGCAATTGCACATCCCATCTTGATGTAGCTGGGTTTTCCCTCAATGAAATGGTGGGAATTCAGGATTTTCCATCCTGTTTTTATGAATTTCTCACAACGCTAAGCCTAGTCAATCAGATGTTCTACCTGCTTTTTACTAGCATCATCTGGCTCTTCTGTTTAGTCTTTTTAGCTCTTGAGTGAAAATGTAAGCTTTTCAGAGCAAAGTCAATCACCTTTTTTTATTTTTTTTTTTAAATTCTACTAAATCCATTTGCTTAAACAAAATACTCATAATTTATTTTGTTATAGTTTAGGACATAGAAAGTGGCCAAACTACAGCAAGCACTTAAATCATTTTAGTTTACAGCAAACATGGGAAACCTAAGAGATACGCTTCAATACAAATCCAGTTGCCAGACACAAATTTGTTACTTGATATTCAGGTACCAACTAAGCTGTGAGTCGTCTCACTGACTAGAAATAATTGTCCTTTTTTCCTTTCCCATTCAGACATCCGCCTGGACTTGCAAGTTTACAACCTAGAGCCAGATGATGGGAAGCTGGTGGACCTCTTGGTGCTCTTTGGAGACCCTTTTCCTCCTGTGGGCATGGCTGGAAATGAGGCTGCATCAAGTGGTAGCACCTCAGAGTCAGAGGTCGTGTTAATGCTGGATCCAACTGCAGTTCCCTGTGGAAGCATTCATCCAGCTTTGGAAACCACAGATGAGGTCAGCTCTTAGGCTGTTGCTGCTGAGATACATGATGGGTTTTTTGGCATGAAGGGTTGAAAACAATAACAGGAGATAGAACTTGTAACTAAGAGCTGGATTGTTAAAAGAAATGTTAGCTCCTCTCTCAGTCAAATATGCAATGCACGGGTAGGTGGCTATGGGGATCAGCAATCTGTTTCCAGAGTGAGCTCTAAGCAATTATCTTTCCTTAAAAGTGTTAAAAAAGCTAAAGAAAGTACTATTTAAAATACTGAGACTGAAAAACTATTGTTGCTATTACATGAAAGAATTAAAATAACTAAAACTCCTTAGTTTAGCTTTTCTTTTCTCATGGGTGCTTTCTGGTGTCAACACATGCTGTAGTCAGGGAGCAGAACCCACCCTGCAAATTTCAAATTGCAGCTAATGATATGGAGGTATTTGTCCCAGTGCTAAAATTAAATTGGTTCTGTTAGACTATGGTAACATCTATTACACATGAAGTTTGATTATAATACGTCAATTTATTGTCTTGAGGGGCTGAGAGTGACAATGAGAAGGTATCTCCCCAGATATTGTATATTTCTCTGGCAAAAGCTTCAAAGAAAAGATACTAAAATCATATTTCCTCTGCTTCAGCTCAGCATGCACAATTGTTTTGAACATAGCTCTAACCTTTCTTGTGCACAAAGGGAACAATACTGCCCCAGAGTGCTGGTTTGTATAATGGACTAAAGGTGTCATGGTTGGGTACTTTTTAGGTAGAACAGGACCCAAGCATACATGTTTTCCAAGGAATTCAGGAGCAGTTTCAGGAGAACTACTCTCTGGATGAGAAAATAATGTACAGGACACATCCACATGTCCAGCCCTTGTGCCAGAAAGAAACTGGAGCTGGCCATGCTTCCTGACCAGTGCAGCAGTTTTCTGTGCACATCACTCACATTCCTCCCTAGCAGTGTAACAGTTTTAACCATTCCCCACCCCTGTGTCTCTGCAGCCTCCAGGCTCTGACAGCAAAGAGAAAGAAATCAGCAGTCAGGAGTCTACAAGAGAGAAAATTATCTCTGTGCTTCTCCAGCCTCATGAGGGGATTCCTGCAGACAGCCCCTACTCCATTGCTCCAAGGCAGATAGTAAGCTTTCACATCTTCTTTGGGCTTGGATGTAGCACATTTTCTGCAAGGCAGAGGAGACAGAGAAGGAGAAGGTAGCTTTGAGTTTGGTTTGAAGTAGTCTCTACTTAACAGTGAAACATCAGGCTGGAAAGCTTTGGACATGATAATGAGAAGAGTTTGCAAGGTCAACAGAAAGTGTCCTGTCTTTATCTGAGCAGTGAACTGATGACTGGACTTCAGTGTTAGTTGTACTCCAGAGTGGCATCTCTGGTCTCCTCACTTGGCTTGGCATGGTGAAATGTGGGAGCCATCCAGCCTGAAGCTTTGGAAGCATGCAGAGCTGGAAATCAGGGTGCTCTATAGACAACTCTTGGATAAACCATTGTAACCCACAGACCTTCCCAAGTAAGTTGTGCAAATACAGGCCACAGTGTCACAATCCCTTAGTGTGGGATAAAGTAAAGTAAAGACAGCATTGGAAAGATCTAGCTATGAGTGACAGGATTGCCCAAAACATCAGTGTGCCAATTATATTTTTAAATATTTTTTTGCCAAAGGGTTTCAGTTACAAGTTAAAATGAGCTAAAGATTACAAAAAAGAAATGATGACAGAAATGAAGCTACAGTCAGCTCTGAGGTGGCTGAGACTGAGGAAGGTCAGAAAAACAAGTGCTTCACTGTGGAGGCAGCTTTTGTGGGGTGCAGCCAGCAGCAATATCAGGATTTAACCATAACCTGCATAATTCACCTAAAGAAAGCAGAATCTAGTCAACCTGTAAATCCTAGAAAATCCACTGCATCTGGCTAGTGCATGTGATTACATTCCCTGCTGTCATGTGAAATTAAAAACTAGCCAAAACTAAACTGAACTGTAAAATACTCTTAGTTCACACTTGTAACTCTTAAAAAAATGTTTCATATATACATAAGTTGTGGAAAAATCACCTGAGGTAGGCGGGGAGTAAGAGGGGGCAGAACTGGGTATTTTTAAAAACAAACCGATGTGTACATGTTTGTGTACTTAGAGAGTTGGTCTGTGACTGGGCTTAAACTTGTTGATGCTAAAAGGTGGCCACGGTGATATTTGCAGTTGAAGTAATTGTCAGTTTTGCTGTCACATGTTGGCATTTTCTTGCAAGCCCGAGCCCGTGCCCGGGAGATTTCACGCTGCTTGTGCAACTCAGTTTTGGCAGCTGAGTCCCGAGGGTTCTTGTGCAATCCCCGGCGGGTCCGTGCACTGAACGCTCTCTCCCGGCCGCAGGTGGTTCCAGGAGGTGGCAGCAGCGACGTTTACATCTCCTTCACCCCGCTCGTCCTCCCGGACACCGAGGCTGAGCTGCGTTGTGACGGACTGGTGCTGGGCTTCATGAGCCTGGACGACAAGGTAAACCGACTGTCACAGCAAGGCCAAAGGTAACTGAGGAATATCGTTTCCCTTCCTGTAATTTATGTACAGGCTGCTGTTACCTGGCCAGTCTGTGTACACAGTCCTGTTCCTGCTATCCTGTACATCCTTCCTTAACCAGGGTTATTCATCTGTTGCATTTCTCTTTGAGTTTGGAAGCATTCTGGGGTGGGAATGTCACCATCTTCTTGCATTGTCTGGGGCAGCGGACCCCAGACAAAAGCCCAGGGTTTGAAATGCTGTCATAACATCAGGTTTTATTGATAACAATAGTTAACAATGGAAGTGAGACTCAGGACTGCTGAGTCCTGTTCCTGGCTCTGCATCTGCCTTCCTGTGTGAATTTGGACAGCATATCTGTCCTCTGGGAAACTTCCTCTTCAACAGTTGCTGATGTGAGGCTTGAACAGTGTTTTATGAATGGCTCAGTAATTCTCTGACACAAATTGTTGCAAAGGTGCAAGGTAACCTGAATGAATGATAATAGAATGTTCAGTAAAAAAACAACCCTAATAATCCTTATTCCTGAAGAAAAAAAATGTAGAATAATAGAGCCCTGGAATGGTATGGGTTGAAAAGGACCATCGAGTTCCATCCCCCTGCAGTGACATCTTTCACCAGGAAAAGTTGCTCCACACTCCATCCAAACTGGCCTTGAATGCTTCCAGAGATGGGGCATCCTCAGCTTCTCTGGGGAACCTGTGCCAGAGCCTCATTACCCTCAGAGTGAAGAATTTCTTCCCAACATCTGCTCTAAACTTGCCCTGCATGTCTATCACCCACAGCCTGTATCAGCCACTGCTTGGCCTCTGCTGTCCCATCATGTCTTACAAACAGGCACTACATTGCCAAGCAGAATCCTGTTTTGGCTGCCAGCCTCTGGGGCTCAAAGCAGCATTTCAGCTTTAGTGCTACCATTTCCCACATGATTTCTGTTTCCATGTTGTTGTCAGCCTGCGAGGATGGTGCCTAACAAGGTGCGGCGCAGTCATGGCTACGAAGTTCCACCCTTACGAGTGCACATGGAGGCTTTCCTGAGGCATCCCCTGTAAGTCCCATGGTGCTCACAGCTGGAACCTCATGGAATGGCTCAGCTGGGACAGGGATGTGACCAGCCCTGGTTCTTTACATTCAGGTTAGAAGTGGAGATGGATCACGACAGAGGAATGGTGTTTTATTCCGTGGCGAGTGATCTCCTACCTGCTAGGCCTTCTTATGGAGTATGTATTTCCCACATTGATGTATTTGGCTGTTTTGTATTACTGTACTACAGGGATAATTCAGAGCTGTGTGCACATGGCTGTGAAAATGCATTCTAATCACCAGTAGCCTCATTTTCTGTATTGCACATAACAAGATAGGGAACAAAAAAAAGGCACTACAAGTACTTATCAGCCAGGAATAAGAAAAGCTGAGCTCAGACAATACCTGTTTTAGTCCATTTTTTCTTTCATTGTAGGGGAGCTTGTAAGTAGAAAAACAAGTTCTGATTTTCAGGACATAAAGGTCCAAAAGCAAAATGAGTCACTTCAGTTGCTGTGACACTTGACATTCAAAAACTTTTATTTTTGTTTTTCACTCAAGAAACGTTCAATAACACAGGTAGGAAATACTGGGTTGCTTTGGGGTAAAATCCTTCAGGTCCATGCTGGAGCTCCATGACCAGACAGAGCAACACAAACATCTCCAGGGAGTTAAAACTGACCAGTTCTGAATAATTTCTCCCCCAGGTTTTGACAGATGCAGTAATTACTCAGAATTTGAAACTCATGAATTGTACCAAGGTTCCTCTCTACTTCAGGCTCTTTCTGTCTACGCCCTCTACACCCTTCAGCCTCTCCAGCACAGATCCCAAAAAGAGCACCAAAACATCCTACAGCAAGAAGGAGGAAAGGGAACAGCAACTGCAACATGTACTTTATCCACAGCAAAACATGCTGGTAGGCTCAAAAATAATAATCCTGTGCCAGAAAAGAGAGTTTAGTAATTGGTGTATTAGTGTGGCCCAGATGAACCACAGAAAAACACAACCAGCATAGAAATCTCCCAGTTTCAGGGGAAATTGTGGTGTATTAGCAAATGATAATTACTGTCATTTTGCCTGCTATATTGCAGGTGCAGACTATTTTTTCTACAAATAATCTTTTTCTATTCCTGATGTGCTTTTCCCATCAACTCTGACCTGTTGCAAACTCCTGCAGAAAACCCTGTGGGTTTGAAGCTCACTTAAATCAATAGCCATATATATGTTGGACAAATTAAAAGATTTCCAAGGACTGCAGTCTTCCCTCATTTCCTTAAATTAGATGCAGGCAGTGCAAGGAGAGGAAAATTTGATTAGTTTTGGGTGTACAAATTACATTAAAGGAAACAAAGTCCCAGAGTAGAGAATTAGGTAACCTGCAAAGAATGAATAACTGTTGCATTTTTTAAGTATGCTTTTCATTTTGCTGTGTTCATTTTGATGTGGAGACACACACATCTCAATTCTGCATGTGTGGGAAGAGAGAGGATTTACATGTCTAAGACAGCTTTGGGAACATGGCATTTGTACCTTCAGGAACTCAAAACCTCTAGTTTGCTAGAGACACTTTCTCCCCTGTGGTTCAGAGATCAGCTGTTCACCTTTACACTCCATCTCTATGTACTGGATTCATAGGAAATAGCTGTGGTTTTTTTCTTTAATTGTATTGCTTTGTTCCAGTGGGAATTTGGCTGCTGGCATGACAGCTTTGGGTTCCAGTGGGAAAATATGTGCCTGGGCCTTTGTGCAATGTGTACTTTGGATTTCCTGCACACAGTGTCACCTTATGTGATGGTCATCAGAATTCCTCTTCCCACAGGTGAAAGTGTCATTCCACATAACTCTGGACTTACTTAGGTATCAACATTTGCCAGAAACCCAGCTGCTTCCTGGATGCCAAGTGCTCCAGCTGGAGAAGGGAGAGAGAAAGCTGAAGTTTGATCAAAATCTGGTCATTGAGCACAGTAACTACACTACCCAGGTAAGGTCAGGACAGGATCTCTGGGCCCTGGGAAAGGGCTGTTTCAGCAGCATCTCTGACTCGGATTAGGATTTACTCAGCCTTGAATTACAGGCACCTCTGGAGTAAAAGGGATCATCCAGGTAAAGTAAATGGCTGTGGGTTTGCTCTCTGCTGGGACTGCAGGTGAGTCCCAGGTGGGCTGTGCAGGCTGGGGTCACACCCTGGTGCTGGTACCCCAGCTCTCTGTGTGGCAGCCTGGGTGACACTCAGAGGGCCACACACCCAGTCACAGGATGACTCTGAGACAGGAGGCAGGGCTGTCTGAGGGAACAAGCCATGCCTGAGTCACCAGGCACTGCCTCCTGCAGTGCCCAAAGGCTTCTGGAAAGGCTCCTGAGTCCTGCAGTGTGGTCAGAGCCCATGTGCTTTTAAAGACTGATCCCTTCCAGTCAGAAATCTATAACTCCCTTCCCAGCCTTCAGCATCCCAGTATGCTGCAGCACTTCCATTTTCTTTCCATACCAGGTGTGACCTGTGTTAAGACTGAGCACATTATCTAAGATACAGTCAAACTGAATCATAATCTTGGGCAATCTGCACAAACTGAATGACTCACAGTGGGCCATATACAGTCCTGAGGGAGGAGGAGATGCTGTAATGTCTGCAGCTCCACAGAAAACCCTAAAAACAAATGAGAACGTTCACTCCATGTTACTTCATTAAGACCACAGTGTCTGGTTTGAGAACCTGTCCCAGAAAAGTAACACACAAGCAACAACTTAATTCACTCAAGGCTGCAGAATGGCAATTGACTCTGTTGTGAAAGAACACAGAACAGTTCATGATTCAGTGGCTGGGGTTAAGAATGATCCAGCTAGAACAGGAATTACTAAAACTCTATAAAAATGAGGTGGGTTTTATTTTCTTTTCTCTTTCCCCTCTCTTGCAGCTGGTCCCAGTGACTGCCTACCTGACTGTTCCAGTCCTGGAGCTCTCCTGTGACATGGTTGATTTCCAGTCCTGCTTTGTTGCACAGACCAAGACAGAGCATGTCTTCCTGTATAACCAGAGCAGCTGCAGAAGCTACTGGACTGCTTTGCTGGGTATTCTGGTTTTGCAGTTGATTTCCTTGTTACAGTCTCACAGTATGGAGGCAGTATATGATGATCTTGGGTGCAAACATACATGGTCTGCTTTTGTTCTCACTTATGTGGGCTTTTCCCCTCCTCTCTTTCCCCTCCCTTTTTGACATTATTGTACCACAACTGATTTCAGCAGTTACTTCACATCTAACCAAAATCTCGAGTCTCAGCCCTCACAATTCTTGCTCTGCTCATTTATAAATCAGCCCTGAGGGGCAACAAGCAGCAGCAGCTCCTCATGGGTTTAGTTTGAGCATGAGCCTAATGCTTTTAATAACAGATGGGGCTCCAGAAGAAAGAAGACCAGGCCCTTATTATTTCAATGTGGAGACCATTGATCACTGCCCTTGATCAGAAGATGAAAGCAGAGTCTGGGCACATGCACAGAAACCCTCTGACAGTGTGAGATGATTTAGTAGTTGCTCAGCAAAGAGGTGCATTGCCACGAGTGCTGCACAAAGGGTCTTGTGTGGCTGTGTTTGATATTTGCCCCTTCCACTGCAGGTGAACAGAAAAGGCCTAAGGCTCTGGAAGTATTTTCCATCTTCCCAACTAAAGGCATTTTGGAGGCACGTGAAGGGGAGGCACCTACCAGAGAGATTCTGCAGATCAGCTTTGCTCCAAGGTACAGTTAACAGGACTGAAATTGTGCTGCTGACAGAGAGCTGGGGTTGTTCAGCCTGGAGAAGGCTCTGGGAAGCCTCAGAGCCCCTGCCAGTGCCTAAAGGGGCTCCAGGAAAGCTGGACAGGGACTTGGGATAAAGGCCTGGAGTGATGGGACAAGGGGGAATGGCTTCACACTGCCAGAGGGCAGGGTTAGATTAGAAAGAATTTCTGTATTGTGAGGGTGGTAAGGCCCTGGTACAGGCTGCCCAGGGAAGCTGTGGCTGCCCCATCTCTGGAATTGTTTAAGGCCAGGCTGGATGAGGCTTTGGGCAACCTGATCTAGTGGAAGGTTTCCCTGCCCAGGGCAGGGGCTGGAACAAGATGAGGTTTTCTGTCTCTTCCAGCCCAAAATCTTCCATGATTCTCTGATGACCCAAAGACTTTTTTTCTGATTAGGGAGATGCAACTCCTTAAAAAAAATCCCTTACAACTTATTTTTGGAGGTTATCACATGGTGGCAGGAAGTTAAAATATGTCTATCCCAGTGATTTCAGTGAGCTCTGAAAACCGCTGACAGGGAAATTTCAAGCAAACTGTAGGTGAGGTTATTGTCTTAACTTCCATTTCCTTGGAACACAATCCAGTGATTTCCATCACTGGAGCTACTGCTACCACAGTGGGATGGAGCCTTGAGCAGCTGCACTAAACTGTCTTAGAGAAGCAGGGTGGACCAGAAGCCTCCCCAGGCTCCTGACTGCCTAAATATTTCAGGAATTCTGCTGAATATGCCTGAAGCACTTCTTTTTGTCTGACAAATATACTAATCAGCATGGCTGAAAATGCCTGGAAACACCAGAAAGCAAAGATGTTGCTGTATAGCAGCCAGCTCATCTATGGAGCTCAGAGGAAGAATTCACCACACAGCAGAGTGGGATCAGCATGGCATTAGGGGATAATTATATGCAAGGTGTGAGGTGATTTTAATAATTGACCTCCCCAAATCAGTGGTCTTTCTGCAGGGGAATTGTTTTATGAGAAGGAAAAAACAAAGGCTGTCTGGCAGAACAGGCATTTGCCTCAGGCCCTTAAAACAGCTGGCATTATGCACAGAAAAGTCCTTTACAGGAACAGTCTCAGGAGCACTCTGTGGCATTAGCCTTGGGCAAATTATGCTCTTCAACTTGGTGCAAAACTGGAGTTGTTGTAACCTTTTTGATGTTAATTTACAATTTGGTCTCCACTGACTGCCCCTTGTCTCAGGGGAGTGACAGGAACTTTTCTCCTTAAACTTTTTCACAGGGAGGAGTTTCCACATCAAGGCAGTGCAGGTGTTTGCTCCCAGCAGAGCTTCATTTCATTTATTCATCTAAAACAGAATTTCACAAGTAGGATGATATTCTCATTCTTTCAAACATGCATCCCCCTGTCTTCGGGCACAAACCTGAACATTCTTTTCAAACACCATGTATTGCACCCAAGGAACACAGCTGGGGAGGTGGCACTAACATTAATGACCTGTGCTTGTGACTTGGAGCATTCTTAGGACACCATTCTCCCCTTTTCATCTCATCCCTAAACACAGGACTGCACATAGCTGTAACTGAACTTATTGCTGTGCATTTTAGGAGCAACACTGACTATGAAGCTACAGTGACCATTTCTGGAATGCTGGCAGAGGAGCCTTGCAAGCTGCACCTCAGAGGGCGAGGAGTGCACCGTGGGGAGGTGCATTAAGCAGGACAATGTGGGACAAATGTCAAGGTAACAGGCTGGATGCAGATGTGCCATCAGCTGAGCCTGTATTTTCACTGCTGTTGTTTTAGTGGGGACTGAAATTTTAGCAGAATGAAAATTTAGGTTATGAGGAAAGGAATTATGACTTTAACCAGTCATAATCACACTCTGTACTGTTACTTTTATTGCTGTGATAAGCTTAGATTTAGACATGGAACAAGGTTTTAAATTGCAAAGCAGCTGTGTAAGTCAGGCCAAAGCCCTCTACAGAACCCAGCATGCCTTGAATTACAGCTAAAGACTATTCATACCTTAAAGTAGCTTTTGTTTTGCCTCATTTATTTGTTTGACATTAAAATGGACATTGACGCATAATAAAAGCAAGAATTGGTGAATAGGCCAGCATTCCCCAGGCTGTTTTCTCAGTGCCTTATATGAAAAGGGGAAGAGACAACTTTCCCTGGTCTCCTTGGAAAATTACCAACCTGTGTGTTTCATCATGCTTGGGCCTTGAGAACATCCCCTTCAGTGACAGAGGGAGGAACCCTTCTTCATTTTCATTCTTTCCCCCCACATGGTTCCCATTTACTCTCACTTCTCTTTATTTTAGTATTATTTTAGCTAAAGGTCACTGGAATTCCCACTTCTGAGTCCGTTAAATTTTCCACTCCCTTTAAATAAAAGGCTTTTGTTAATGGCTCATTATCCCCTCTAAATAATTCAATTTTTTGGCTCTAACACATGGCCTGTGTGATTGCTGGGTAAGACAAGGCTACAGCATGGGATTGTGAAAATATCAAAGAGCTCTAACTCATCATGACCTTCAACTAAAAATCATCATAAAAAGGAAACAAATGTATTGCAAGAACCCAATTATATTATTAAGTGCAAAAACAAAAGTCAGGACAAAGAACTCCAGTTTGTTACAAATTTAAAGCAGCAAGGAGTACATTCTTTTTCAAGCTGAGTTTCAGTGATCTTCCTGTTCAGACAAGAGAAGAAATAAGGGATGACAAAAGACAAGATGGAACATGTTTGTATTAGCACTGAAGGACTGAGCTGTCACTGATGCTCATGTAGTGCTTGCAGTAAATGTAATGCTGGAATTTGCTTTATGTTAGATAAGTAAATATGATTAAGCACAAGATTGTCCTTGGAGTCACACAAACTGATACTCAGACATGTATTGTAAAAGAAGGAATGGCCACATCCAAATCCTGGCTTCTAGCAATTCAACAGAACCTTTCCATTCAGGTATTTCCTGTGGAAATTAAGTTCCAGTCCTTCCATTTTCCCCCACTGGAGGCTTCAGAGCAGCTCCACCAGCAGTGAGCTACAGCCCATCCTCCAGTGTAGGACAATTTAAGACACAGACAACTTCTGAATGGGCTAGGACAGACACAGTTTTAAAGGCAAGGATGTCAACTCTTTGCTTCAAAACAAGCTCTTTTAAACTCCTTACAAAATGATGAAACCTTTTAAGGAAATGCTGGAGAAGTCTTTTCACATGGATTGATGTCTTAAGTTTGAGTGACTCTTTTTTGCCAATCTGTCATACAAAAATACTGTCCCATGAACTATTTCCCTCTGATAATATTCACAGAATAAAGAGATCAGTTAAATTAAAAATATTCATTCATAATCACCACACCAGGGCCTGTAGTTGAATTTCAGCTGAGCTAATTTCTTAGGTCAGGAAGCCATGTGCCAGTTTAGCATTTCCTCACCTTCGCCACAGAGCTGCACCATTAATTCTACTTCACAATTTCTGCCTAAAATTTGTAGATCTAGTAACAAATCCCAGACCCCACTTGATTTCAGTGGAAATCACTTGCTATGCCTAGGGAAGGCAGAGGGTGAGCTGTGGTGTTGTTCTGTCAGCACCGGAGCTCACTTCCCCGGGTACTCGAACACGGCTGCGGCGCCCATGCCAGTTCCAATGCACATGGACACAACTCCGTATGCTCTGAAATAAAGAACATGTGGAATTAAGGAAAAATGAAAAGAGACGGATCAGGTTTGCATCATCCAGGGAAAAAAATGAAAATAAAGAATAAATTTGAGCTGTCTATTGCTCTCCTGTGTTGCTAGGAGAGCCCTGGTGAATTCAGGTTCAAAGCCATCCATGGGATGGAGAAAGCTTAACCCAAAGGGACAGTTACCTCATCCAAGGGATGGAGAAAGCTTAACCCAAACTGGTGACCCCTGAGCCTGTGGGAGCTGCACACCCAGCAGGTGTGAGGCCAGGTGTGATGCTCAGCACTCACCTCTTCCCTCTGCGCTTCAGTTCGTTGAGCAAAGTGACGACCTGCCGAGCACCGGTACAGCCCAGGGGGTGTCCCAGAGCTATGGCTCCTCCCAGGGGGTTCACCTTCTCCATGGGAATGCCCAGCTTTTCAACACAGTACACAGCCTGCAAAGACACAGGGAATGATTTCATGGACATGCTCTTGTCTTCCTTAGTTCTCAGCTCTCCTCCTCCGGGTCAGAGGCCTGACTCGGGCCGGACCATTGTTTTCAGGGAAGAGGAGTGGAACTGATCCAGGGTACAGAGAAGTGAGCTAAAACTGTCCATTCCATCTCAAACTGAGCCCACACACATTCAGACACAACCTGACATTAAATCATAGCTAGCCCTGATGAAACAGATGTTGCAAGTTGGTATAAAAGTACAATAGCCAATTCTTACTTAGTGGACTTTTTGTTTTCTACTATTAAGCTAAATAAGCAATGCCCTGCTCATTTTTATTTGAAGGAAAAGGAAAATAGTCTGCACATGTTATTAACATTTGGCTGAAGATGTAATATGTGGAACAAGTTAAAAATCTTAACCTGGAGACCAAGCTGAAATACACTCAGTTGCCAAGCAATGCAGCAACACAAACATGATGCTCACTCACCTGGCTTGCAAAGGCTTCATTAATTTCATATATATCAATGTCATTCAGAGTCAGACCTATGGGCAGGAAAAGTCAGGAGTTAAAAGGAAATATTTTTGCCTCATGACTGTATCAAGGAGAGTAATTGCCTGACAGCCTCCCTCTATGAATTCCAGTTCTACTGCATCTAAAAAAGAGGAACCTCAGCTCCATGTGGGGTATTTACACCTGAACAAGTTTATGTACAGCAGTGTCTAAAGACTGCAGAATGTCACAGTTCATGGCACTGTGTCACTGAGTCTGCCAAAATCCTCAGATTAAGTGTGATTTCTCTGCAGAGGGATTAAGGATTGAAGGCTGTTTGGAGAGTGAAAGACAAAGCTACAGGTGGGCATGTGACTGTAGCCATGCCAGCCTAAATGAGCTCATCAGCTAGAAAAGCTGTTTAACCCAATGAGTGTGGTAAAAAAGCTAAGTAAGATGACAAAATTGTAAAGAGAAAAGACATCAAAAACCAAACACAAAACCACCCCCTACACATTGGTCATAATGAAGAAGGGAAAACAGCACTAAGTGAACATTAAATCATTTGCCACATGTCAACTCTTGTTCAGCCTGTGCAGGGATCTACTCCTGAGCTTCCCAAAGGTGAGTGAATGACAATTTACACATCAGTACCAAAAAAAAAAAAAGCACTTCGACAATCTGAGACAGGACGTCTTTGAAGGTTTCAGATTTAACTTCACTGTTCCTGGGGCCAACAGCTGCACATGCTTGAGTAGCACAACCTTAAATCTCAGTCCAAGGAGTGTGATTTGCCCAGCAGTGCCTGCCCTGGTGGTGGTTCTCACCTGCCTTTTGCACAGCGACAGGGATGGCATAGGCCGGCCCTATGCCCATCACATCGGGGGGGACCCCCACCACAGCAAAGGACCTCAGCACCCCCAGCACCGGCAGTCCCAGCTGCGCTGCCTTGGAGCGTTTTGCCAGGAGAACTGCAGCTGCTCCATCGCTGACCTGGCTGGCATTCCCTGTTGGAAGAGACCTATTAACATGCTTTTTTGTTCTAGTAAAGGCAGGGAAACCAGAGGAACAGCACAAATGTATCAGCTGAGCTGACCTGCTGTAGTGCTTCCATCCTCTTTGAAGGCAGGCTTCAGCTTTGCCAAGCCTTCCAGCGTCGTGGAGGGCCTGATCCCTTCATCTTGGTGCACAGTGATTGTTTTTTTGTTGCCTTCATTATCTGCAACAGTGGTCTTCACTGGAACAATCTCGGTTTTAAACAGTCCCATCTGCTGAGCTTTTGCTGCTCTGAGAAAAAAAAAAGTATGAAAGGTTAAAATATTTTGGAGGTGAACTGCAGGAGAATTAAAGTGAAGGAAACCAGACAGAGAATGAATGAACTAAGGTAGGATTTTGTACATCATCACTGAGTGGTGGTCAAGGCAACAAGCAAATTCTTTTTTTCTATTCATGAGAAGACGATCTTTTTACATCCACATCAACATTATGGGCACTGTCCCCAAATCTGGGTCACAGGATCACTCATTTCAGAGCAAGATCCCCATTCTGTTCCCACCAACACCTCTGTGCCTGACTGACCACCACCAGCCCCCAACATGAAGTTTTATTTGTTCAGGGGTACAGCCACATCACAAGTGTAAGAGAATAAACAAACCCTGAACTAGCAGCCATCAAGAACTGTCATGACCAGGCAGAATACAATTAACTAAATCCAAATCAGCTCAAGCCACATAGATTAAACCTTTCCTATCAACAAGATATTTTAAAAGCCTTCAAGGAGAGCTTATTTAGATTTGCCTTCCAGAGGTAAATCCTTCACAGAGAATACAAATTGGAGACTAAAAGCTTGTTTTACCCCTTCATCACTTTGAAATGAAATGAAAATATTCAATGCTTGCAGGTAAGCTAGAATTGGAGCAAAGTGCTGTAGGACAGGTCAGTAACTCCACAGATATCCTGAGATCAAGGCCACAGAGTCACCCCTTGCCTCATGTGAGCCTGAGGATCACATTCACATACCCTTTTGGTTATCAGTTCCATGGCAGTGAGAAAGGCTGGCATGCCAAGTTCCCTGAGCAGCAGGGCCGGAATTTAAAGGTTAACTACCCTGTGCAGTGGCTTCCTGTGTTAGATAAATAACTGGACCAGGCTGATGCTTAAACAGAGCTCTGAAATCAAGTTTAACTCTTTGATGGCAGAAACTTTACCCTATCACCTGCCACTGCTCTGCCAGCACAGCCCCACAGATTCCGGGGTCAGCTGATTTTGGCAGTGATTTAAGCCAAGAGGAAAATTATCAGAGGTAGGACTGGACTCACTCAGAGCCAAACACCTGCAGCAAGGACAAGCCACTCTTCTCACAAGCTCAGCAGTTCTCTATGAACAGACTCAACTATTCCCTCATGGGAAAGGCTCCTTCTGCTGCCTCTCCCACGTTCAGGTTCCAGTGATCCTGAGCCAAAGCCACTATGAAAACACCTCACCACACACTCGTTCCAGAAATCTCCCTGAGGTTCTGTCATAGAAACACAGAATGGTTTGGGTTGGAAGGCGCCTTAAAGATCATCCAGTTCCACCCCCACTGCCATGGGCAGGGACCTTTGGATGCTGAAACAAGCAGGGCACTCACTGTTCAGGGTCTGTGTGCCCAGTGACACTTGTGTGAGGTCAGTCACACAATCCCAGTACAGCTCTGGACTCCAGTTCCCTCATCACACACAACCCTGCTCAGGCACTGAATTTTGGTCGGACCCCCTCAAGCTTCTTTGCTCACTATTAAGGACTGGAAGGCAGCACAAAGGCTGCACTTCACCAGAAGTAGAAGTGTGTTTTCTAGCTGTACTTATTTATTAACTAAAAAGTTAAAAACCCCAAAAAGACTAACAAAAAAAAGCATTTACTTCTGTTGGGAAGCCAAGGCAAAGGCATCTTGCTTCTTCCGAGAAACCCCAAACTTCTCTGCCACATTTTCTGAGGTTATTCTGGGGAAAAAACATCACAGAGTTAATCCAAGGACACATCTAATGGAGCTGCAGTTGGCTTCTACTAAGATCATACAAGGTACAAGCAATGGCCTTAGTCTGAAAACCTTCTCTACTAAGAACTGCTGGCAGAGGCTAATCCTCAATCAAATCTAGGACCAGAACAAGGTTCAAGCCTGTTCTTCTTGCTCAACAAGCCATTAATCTTAAGACAAGAAAATCTTTGATAGAGTTGGTGATTTCCCCCCATTTCCACACCATTAATCTTCCACCACAACCAAGGATTCCAACACATGGCTCCAAACTCACCACATTCAGGTTGATTTGTAACTATGGTCACTGAGGAGACAGAGCATCTATAAAACCCTTAAACTGTGGGAAGGGGAAACACTTACCCCATAGGAATAAGGCAATCTCGAGCTTTGGGGTTATCCATCATGTTGGAACTGATATCACCAGGGTTATTTGCACGTCTGAGGGACATTGTTTCCACACTGAACAAAAGAAACATTTGAATTGCTCCATTAAGACTGATCAAAACTCAGTATCCTAACATGCTTTCCTATTATCCCACAGAAACGCAGCTGCTAATTAGGAACTGGCTGAGGCAGAAGCTCTTCAATCACCAATTTAAGAATTATCATGAAATGAAAACAGATTGTGAGATTCAATTGGTTCTTGCTTCACTAGAACAGGATACCGATGTCAGCAGTTAATTTCTTGTGTTTCCACAGCTAGGAAGGAATTGCTATGATTCTGGCACATTTGTCCTTAAACATAATGAGGTTCAAGGGCTGGAGTTTTCAGTGAGATTGCCAACAGACATAAAAATACCACTCAGCTCTTAAGAACAGGTTGGCAGTAGAAAAAGAGAAGCATTGAGCAAACCATGGCAAAGAGATTTCAGCGAGTTGCACCACTTGTGTTTCGCAACACAAGGAATTTCAGACATGGATCCCACAGGGTGCAATCTTTGACCCACAAATGAATTAACACACTGAAGATACTCAAATTTACTGTAGAAATACAAAGCCACCACTTAAGGCCTGTGAGTTCTTGTAAGGTCAATCTAGATTATGAAGCCCACAATAGGAAGAGGGTTTGAATTCTACTCTGCACCACACAAATAAATAAATAATAAAGAAACTACTCATGGAAAACAAAAGGCAAGCAGAAAGTAAGGCAGCTTGTACTAAGTGTTATCAGCAATTTAAACTAGCTCTGAGACACTCCATCACTGACTTCAGCTGCATCTGCTCTTGAAGGAAGGCATAGGACTGGGTTTTGAGCAAGAGAAACCACAGCTACTGTCTTTTGTGTTTTCATTCAGGGTTTCTCCACTCTCTGGAAGAGTAACACTTGGGATAAACCCAGCTCCCAAAAGCTGTTTGTAACTTATGGATTGTATGTGTCCATGGAGGACCCTGCAGGGCAGAGGCCAAACAGCTTTCCACAACAAAACCCAGTGTTTGGCACACCCAGGGGTGCAAAGGTCATCAGTCCCTTTAAGCACAACATCTTGGTGGACATTACTGTGTGCAGTAATAATTAATGAAAGATGAGAGTCATCAAGCTTTAAAAAAAAAGAGAAACCCAGTATTTTAGCCTCAGGATTACTGAATAGGGTTTTTTTTTTCCCCACTCCTTCTGAAGTCAATGTGTATGTGGTCACTAGTATTTCCCCAAAACCAACCTAAGGTTTACTTAATCCTCCAAAAAATAAACATTGCTTGTGATGTTAGGACTGAAGCACAGAACAGCTCGTCTGTCCAGCACAGAGCAGATCCTGTAAGTCTGCAGAACACTCATTAGCACATGTAGGATATTAATTTCTTCATCCAGGAGAGCTGCTGGTCTTTCAAGAGGCTCGTTAATTGGAGAGTAGCTAAAAAGCTAATTCTGGCAGGCTGTTGCACAGGGAGAGAGTGTTACCTTCAGGAAGCCTAAGCAAGCACTATGAAAATACTTCCTTACCCACATGCCAAGCCAATGTCATACGATCCATTTCGGATGCCACCTGTAACAGCAGTGCATAAATATTCTTACTGTCATCAGGAGCAAAAGCATTTCCAGCCCAGCTGCAGCTTCCAAACACCTGAGCACCCAGTACAGCCAAATGGGCATTTCCTCACCCTCCTTCCTGCCAGAGTGAGAGCCAGGCCAAGGAGCTGATGGGGCTGAGGACTAACGTGGGGCCAGAGAGAACTGGAGAGACTCTTCTGGAAGCTGCCTGATGTGGAGGTGATGGTGGAACTTATCCCCAGAAAACCAAGTTACTTCTCTAGGGATCAACTTGGCCACTCAAGGATATAAGTATTTAGCTAACATCACACTGAAAATTCCTTAGAGCACAAGGCATTATCACTGTTTTACTGCTCAGAGAGACTGGAGACCGGGGGAATGAGCCCTTGGGGGGGGACAGGCATCAACTCTGATGGCAGTGCCCACAACACCTACCAGCTATGTTGATAATGGCCTGTAGCCCAGAGGAGCACTGCCTGTTCACACTGGAGCATGGCACCGTCTCTGGAATACCACTGGAAAACAAGACAGTGTTGGCAAAGCCTCAGTGATAAAAATCAACAACAACCCAAAGCTCTAAAGAGTGCATTAATCCACTTGATTAAACTTTAACCCTCAAATTCTAGGCACCTTCCCTTTATCCATTTCTTGATCTATTTGGTCCTGCACCAAGGGAAAGCAGAGTTCAAAGAGAATTTCCTCACTTCATTTGCAAGTGGCTCCAAGTGCTGTTTCACCATGGGTCTGTCTTCAGAAGGTGCTCTGTAAGCAAGGCCCTCCCCTGGGGATCCTGAGCTCTGACCCAGGCCAGAAACCCTAAAAAACTCTGCAGTATTCATAAATTATGGCAGGCTGTGCCTGCACCTCTCTAAAGCAGTAGTTGTGCAGTGATTGACAATGGCAACAGAAACTGACTGAAATATTTGGAATCTGGGATCCAGCTCAGTATGAGCCATTGACCAGCACTGGGCAATGACAGAAAGATCTGAGCCCATCCATTGTTTTGGGAACAGACACAGCAGAGAGAGGTGCAGCCTCACAGAGAGAGCAGCTGGGAGCCCATAAGGCATCATGTCCCTTTCAGAGGCCCAAGACAGGCAGCACAAAGAGATTAAACAGCTTCACCTGCCTCTCTGTCATCAGCTGCTCTCTGAGCACTTGATCAAAGTCCAGTTTCTAGGCAAAAGGTGATGTGCTGTAATTCCTGGGAGCCTCACTGCAACCTCTGACCCTGTGCTACTCCACGGCCCAAGGAGGAGAGGAAGAACCTCAGTCTGGCTGAGAGCTTACCTTAGAAACTGTGCAACTCTTGCAATCAAGGCACCAGCTCCAGGCTGCAGCACATTCCCTGTGTGCAAAGACACAATTCCAGTCAATTGGCTGCATTGAAGAATGTTCCCATCACCACAGCTTAGTATTGCCCAGCATCAGATCAGAGCCCCACCAGCAACAGGACAGGCATGCAAACCTAATCCTACACACTAACCCCTTCCAGCTCCATGAGACTTGTGAGGATCCCCAGGTCAGGAGGAGCCTGTCCCACAGAGCTGTGCAGGCCAGGAGTTGCACCAGGCAGAGGCTGTCACTCACCCACACAGATGTCTCCCAGGACCTCAGGACGGAGGTTGACATCCTGAAGGACAGCTGTCATCACGGCAGCCAGCAGCTCATCAGGTGTTGTGTCCTAAAAGCACAGGGGATCAGCACCACCAGTGAACTCCAGTAAGTGCCTGTCACCAGTTCAGTCTCAGACCATGTCAGAGGGCAGGCCAGTGGTGCTAAGGCAGCTTCACTCCACTTCTCAGCTCACCGTGGTTGTTGTTTTCCAAACACAGCAGAATTACCTGCATGTTTTTACCCCAGGTTTCCTTCAGGCACCGTAACACACACGCTGCTTTCTCACCTTCCTTGGATTTATAGGAATATGCCCTGTAGGGCCTTCAAAATCACACAGCTACAGAGATTTATGTGACAAGACCCAGCAAAAGGAGCCCCGCCATTTATTTTGTTTAAGAAACAGGGGTGACCCCTCAGCTGGTGGGAAGCACCGCCAGCACAAGGAGACCTATTTGGAAGGATGACAAGGCATGAGCAGCCTTTAGAGTCATGCTGGCACCGTTCTTTCCCAGGACTCTGCAAATGCCACCCAGGGAGAAGCAGGTTCCAGAGGGGTGGCAGGTCGGTGCCAAGCTGTGCAGGTGAGGGACACGCCGCGGCTGCTCCGTGTGACAGGGCAGGTGACAGCGGACAGTGACTGATCCCCGGGCTGCCAGGAGACCTGGGGACCCCTGGGCACAATGCCCGACTGCTCTGGGGGATGCTACACCCAGCATTAACCCCATCATAAATCGTCGCGGATTTAGACTCTTCCAGAGCAGAGCCGCTCCGGGGCGGTGTCTGGTGGTCAAGCAGGGATCCAGCACCCAGGCGTGCAAGGAGGGAAGGCGAGGAAGGGGGAATTCCTTTCCCAGCGGGGATGCCAAGCACCTCTGGGGGGGTAGGCAGGCAGGATCCCCCGGCCCGTACCTTGAAGCCGCCGCGGCGGGCGCGGCCGATGNATTTGCATACAGCGAAGGGCAGACTGAGTTTCATTTGCATGTCCCCGTCCTTCTCGTGTGTAAGGCCACGCCCCTTCATTTGCATGGCCCCGCCCCGAGCTGAACCGCGCTCCGCCTCCGAAACCAATAAACCAAGATAAATAAAAAATAAAGGGGGGCGGGGAAGGAAAATAATGTACAGGAAAAGCAAAAAGGAAAACAAGAAAAACAGGAGATAAAAAGGACAAGGGGGAAACAAGGGGGGAAACAAGGGGGGAAACAAGAAAAGGGTAGAGAAAATGGGGAAATAGGGGGAGGAGTGGGAAAATGAAGATGACATAGAAACAGAGAAAAATACTCAAAATTTTAAAATAAAAAAATGAAAATTAATGAAAATTAAGTTTAGAAGCACAAAAACTTGTGCATTCCAAATCCAAGGTGGAATGTCAGGACAAAGGGACACACAGAACCATTGTCTCAGAGAGCTGAACAGATCCATCTGCTCCAGAAAAACCCAAACCATCAAATCTTTGTCACCCCTCGTCCCTGGGATGGTCACAAGTGGCCCCTGTGCCCCCCACCCCTGCTGGGAAGGGGCTGTACTGGTGAGCAGGGGACAGGCAATAGAAATGCAGGCTCATGGATTCATTAAGGTTACAAAAGACCTCAAAGATCATGGAATCCAACCATGCTCACCACCAAACCACATCCCAAGTGCTACATCCACATGTTTTTTGAACACTTCCAGGGATGGTGATCCCCCCACTCTCCTGGACAGCCTGTTTCAATGTCTCCTGCTCCCATCC
>WEIU01006261.1:32366-75780 GCA_013389925.1 Aegithalos caudatus | reverse complement strand
CCCCGGTACCGCCGGCGGCAGGGAGGTTTCGTGGTCCAGCACCCGCACGGGCCGGGAAATCCCTCGCTTCGAATTCCCGGCGCCAACAGTCCCGAGCGCGGTTTGAAAAATCCAACGAGGCGGCGGGGCCGAGGCGGCAGCGAGCGAGAAGGGACGGTCAGGACAGCCCCGGGCCGGCTCCCAGCCTCCCGCCGGCGCTTCCCAGCCCCGCTGCCAGCGCTCAGAGCCCGCAGTTGACGAAAGGATGTCTCAGCAGGTCCTCGGCCGTCGGCCTCCGCTTCTCCTCCACGAAGATCTGNCCCTCATTTACCCATCCCTCAGCCCGTGGCAGGGGTCCCGGGCTTCCGTCCGCGGGCGTACCCGACAGAGACCTCCTGCACCCCGAGAAGACCCCCTTGTTCCCAGACACACACGCACACACACACGCGCCAAGGCAAAGTCAACACGGCTGCTGCATCCTCACACCAGATCCGAGCCGAGCATCACTCCTTGATTGTAACCGCGTAAGGCACAGGACAGTGTGGAACGCCGCCCCGCCGGAGCCGCCGCCCGCTCCGCCGGGCTCGGTCCCCTTGCGAACGGGGACGCCCGGGTCCCCCCGACTCTGCGGTCCGAGGATCATCTCCTCCGGCTTGGCTGAAGGCCCTGTCTGTCCCTCTGCGAAAGGTGGTGATGGCCACTGAGCATCCTTTCCCCCCCCTCCGGTCCTGGGGGGACGTTTCCCGCTCGCCACGNCCGCCGGCGGCAGGGAGGTTTCGTGGTCCAGCACCCGCACGGGCCGGGAAATCCCTCGCTTCGAATTCCCGGCGCCAACAGTCCCGAGCGCGGTTTGAAAAATCCAACGAGGCGGCGGGGCCGAGGCGGCAGCGAGCGAGAAGGGACGGTCAGGACAGCCCCGGGCCGGCTCCCAGCCTCCCGCCGGCGCTTCCCAGCCCCGCTGCCAGCGCTCAGAGCCCGCAGTTGACGAAAGGATGTCTCAGCAGGTCCTCGGCCGTCGGCCTCCGCTTCTCCTCCACGAAGATCTGCTTGAGGAAGTTGCGGCAGGAGCTGGAGACGTCGTCGGGGAGCTGGGGGTTGGTCGGCTGCGTGGCGATTTTAAAAATCGCCGCCATGGCCTCGAACTCTGCCCAGGGAGGCTTCTCCGTTAACATCTCCACCACGGTGCAGGCCACGCTCCTGCAGCAACAGGCACAGGGTGAGGGATCGGGGCTCAGCTCTGGGATTGCGCCTGCCTAAAGGGACTGTGCAGGGAGCAAACCTGCGGGAGATGGGCACATAGCCCTGGAATGTCTGGTCCCTTGAAGATACCTGGTCACTCAGGTTCTTGGACTCGACTTTCCAATCCCATAGCAGGAGTGAACAAAACCCTTGGCTTAAAGCTGGTGGCTTTTCTGCCCACTTTAACTGGCAGAAAGTTTCATAAACCTTTCTGCCCACTTTAACTGGCAGGTACTAAGTTTCCTAAAAGCTCAGGGAGATACTAAGTTAACTGGCAGGTACAAAGTCTTATAAAAATTCACTGAAGCATCTCCTGAAGGGAAACCCATGCACAGCTTCAGACAGCACAGTTTGAGCAATAGCATATTGTTCCTGGGGAAGCTGAGCCAGAATGAAACATGTTTGCCTACACCCCTTCATCTCTGAGGTCAACCTGAGAAGGAACTTGTGGGATGAGCAGCAAAGAGCCTGAGAGGTTTCCCTCAGCTTGCTCAAGAATCCTGGCCTCAGCAGAGATACTCTGCCACCTCTATTCATAAATGATCCTAAAAAAATTAAACCTATCCTAAAAAAATTAAAAATTAAACATTCTCCTCCCATCAGCCAGTGCAGGTGGTGCAGGGTACACCGACACCTGCTAAGGACTTTCTAAGTTTTCCCACCCAATCAGGGTTCCCTTGGAAGGATTACTTTTAGTTGACCCGCTTTGCTTGGGCACCCAACAGAAAGCACACTGGGCCTCCCCATATACTGGGAAGATTAATAGTGTCATCCCAACTCCTCCAGGTTCCACCTGTCATTCTCCACCGATCAAAACATTCACAAGCAGCCAATGAGTCTTCATGCCTAAGCCACGTGCAAACATCCAGCAGCAGATTTGGGAAGGCTGCTGAGGATCCCCTGAGCCTCTGAGCTGGGCTTAGTGAACCCAAAATCAGGGCCACCAAAACTCAACAGGTCTTTTAGTGAGCTTTGTTATCAACCTGCTTTCCAGAATTAAAAAGCAGTTATGGGGATAAGCTGGACATGAGACTCACACAAGACAAGAGCTCCCAAAAGCTCTTCAGTGCTCCTGTTTTGGGATCTTAGCTACAACATATTTCCTTACTTTAGTTTTCTGCACAGTTAATCCTTACATGTATTTCCTATTTACCATCCTTTGCACTGCTTCCAACTACTAGCTATACCTGTTGCTGCCATTACAGCTTCTCAAAAGGACTGTTGGATTAAAGTAGCAGTGGTGGGGTTTTTACTGTGTTCCTTACCACACATCAGCTTTCCTTCCATAGCCCTCTCCACTGATAACCTCTGGGCTCATCCAGTATGGTGTTCCTGTGACAGATTTAATCCCAGTCCCAGACATGCAGATGGTCTGGATGCGTTTGCTGGCCCCAAAATCTCCAAGTTTCACATTTCCAGCGGAATCTCTCAGAATATTGGCACCTGGGGTGAGAAGCAAAGACAAGACCTCCAAGAAATGAAGCAGGAACCTGAAGTGGCTACAGTGAGGAGAGCAGGAAGGGCACAGGCAAAGAGCCAGGCAGGAGTCCAAAGGGCTGTGGTGGGGCTGGACTCAGCATTAAATCCTTCTCTCCTAAGGCAGCTGCTCTCCAAGAGGGCTGATTCCCACCAGCATCCCCTCATCCAGCAGGTTTCCCAAAAATGAGCAGTGCATGGGTGCCAAGAGATTATCCTGCCCACCCACAGACAGCAGAAAGGAGCATCAGAGCTCTCAGCTCTTGGCTATGTTACACCAGGTTTTCAGATGTGTAAGGGTAGCAGTAATCCCTTCAGAGAGAAAACAGCACAAGAATTTGATTTCAGCTGCTTGCTCAAGATTTTCTTGATTCAGTCTGGTGAAGGGCAGGGGCAAAAATACTTCAAACAGCAGATCCCAGCACTATGCTGTGCACAAGGATCTGTACTGGGGCAGGGGGAGGCTGGGCTGAACAACCCCAAGCAAGCAAGAAGCCTCTCTATCACCCACTCACCTTTAATATCCCTGTGGACAATCATATTGCTGTGTAGGTAGAAGACTCCCTGCAGGATCTGCCTGGTGTACTTGCGTGTGACGTTCTCGGTCAGAGCACCGTAAGCTTTTAGCTGGTCCTTTATTGAGCCCTGTCACAAGGAAACAGCACACACCAGGTGTGAGGACCAGAGGAACCATCAGGTCACTGCAGCTGCTTAAACCTTCCTGGACACTCTATCTTCCAGGTCAAAAAAACCGCAAACCTTATTTGTACAAACAGCAGAAATCCACTAAATGAACAGAGCAAAGACTTGTCCTCGTGTCCCAGATCCCTGGGGAGATGAAGGTGTGGTTTGGTGCCTGTCAGAGCTGCCTCCTGCCAACACCACAGACCTTCTTCCCCCTCTAGTGGCTGGAGGGGTGCCACGAACAGCTCACTGAGGACCAAACTGATGAGGAATTCCAACTCGAATGAGAAGATCAGCTTGATTAATTAGAGTCATAGAATCTTTAAGGTTGGAAAAAGCCTCTGGGACCATCCATTCCAATCATTAACCCAGCACTGCCACGTTCACCACTAAACCATGTGGGTTTTGGAGTATTTCCAATGATGGTGATTCCACCACTTCCCTGGGCAGCCTATTCTGATGCTTGACAACCCTTTCAGTGAATAAATTGTTCCTAATACCCAATCTAAATCTCTGCTGGTGCAACTTGAGGCCATGTCCTCTTTTCCTATCACTTGTTACCTGTGAGAAAAGACCAACTCCCACCTGTCCACAATCTCCTTTCAGGGAGTTGTAGAGAGCCAGTTCTTTAGGGTCAAGATAATGAGTCAGTCTTTGAAAGCCACATCCCAAAACTCTGCACAGCAAGGAACACCTACAGCCACAAGGGACTGCTCCAACAAGACCACCCAGGATAGATAATTTGCAAGTCTTTGAATTTCCCAGGCATGCAGGCTGAAACTGGTTTGATGGTATTGATCAAAGAGGAAAGGAAGCAGGGGTGCAGACATTTACCATCTACAGCAGGTTGATCCCCTGTTTTAGCTGTATTTTTTGGCCACTTGAAAATGGATGTGTCTCACTGTGCCAGAGTTGGGTTTTAGCAGGGATAAACCAGAGGCAGATTTGGGCTTCACACTCAGCTCTACCTCCAGTATTCAGGTTAGCTGGGAAGTGGGAGGGGAAACTCATCCTGATTCTGCCTGTCCTGCAGCTCAGGGGTTGATCCAAGACTACCAGTCCTGTTCTGGGAACAGTGGCTGCTCTGCTCCAAGCCAGCCCGTCAAACTGTATTAGCTTTTCCACATCCACCCATCTCCGCTCTAGCTCTGCCCAGCTACTGTTCTGGCTTCTTTTGAGGCTGGTGGTGATCCTGTGGATGGGCCTCTCCTTTTTCTTTCTCAGCACTGCTGAAGCAACCCGAGATGCTCTAAATGACCCCTCAATATAACCTGTATGCAGGGTATGTTCCCTCACCACAACCAAAACAGATTTCTTACCCTGCCCTCCCTCACCCTGATGAGGGGATATTAAACAAGAAGGGGAAGCTGGTTCTTTGAGGCCTGTGGTCTATTCTGTTTTCCAAGCATAATTTAAAAAACAGTTTATGGGCAGAAACTAGAGAGTCAGCTATTACCTGAGGGCTGTCATAAGAATGGCAGCCTAAGGGTGCACCCAAACTTGGCCCTGTGAAGATTTTGCCAAGCTGACTTTCTTAAACTGGAAGCTTGGCCAGACCCAGCTTTGCAGAACTGCTGTCCTGCAAGGTTTGGGAACTCCCTCACTTCCACTGGCCTTGGAAGCCAGAGCCCCCAGCTGCTTTTGTCAAATGAGCTGTTGTTGCAGCAGCAAAGTCAATCTGTATTTGGTCAGAGCTCGGCTTTATCATTTTAAAAAAACAAACACTGAATTTCCAGCCCTGCTGGACACTGCCCCAGCGTCCAGTGCTGGTTTCCTGGCTGCTAACAAACATCAGCACGCTGTGGAATAAGCAGCAAGGGGACTGCTGGAATTCCCAGGATTTACTGCTCTGGGTCCACACCTTGTGGTAGGCAAGATGCCCACAGGGATAGAGGGAGGACAGGGCTTGGAAGGGACTCAGAGGCATGGAAGTCCACCTAATCACTCACATGCAAGATGCATTCAGAGCCTCTAGCAGATTTACTTACCAAAATTATTTGCAACCAAATGACTTAATTGTCCCTTCTGACCTTACAAATCTCTGTATAAACAAGGGTTTATTCTCCCACACTCTGGGGAACGAATCCAGCTGGACAGAAGGGACTTAAGAGAACATATCCTCCAGCAATGTAAATAGCATTATGCTGTTTTATACCATCAGTCTAATGGTTGATGTAATTCACAAGCTCCCAAACACAAAGAGATGCTGAACTCACCCATGTACATTCTCCAGCCCCTGCTTAAACTCCCTCAAAGCATTCTGATCTTTTTTTTTTCCCCAAGGCTATTTCATCCTATATCAGCAAAGCCACAAATTGAAGCCACTCCTGCACAAGAAGGTGAAGCTGCCCACAAAAAGCTCTGTCCTCAACTGAGGACTCTATGTGAATACCACTGTTTTTAATACACACGTGCTGAAAGCCACAAATAATTGGTGACAGCTGTGGGTGGACAGTTGTACTATTAGCTTGTCCTGCAGGGATTTGCAGTAAATACTTAAGGATGGGCTCAGGCCACAGTGTTTGGAGCAAGATCTGGATCATGTCCCACATTCACCAAGCTCAGATTCCAGACTCTGAACACACCCTGCTTCAGGATTCAAACCTAAAACCTGCCTGCAAGGCTTTTCATTTCACCTAGTGCTTGTTGAGGGGCTTCACCACGACATCTGACTCACATCCTAAGCTCTCCCAAGCCTTAGGGTTGCATCCACTGGTTCAGTTTGGTTCATCAGCTATAAAGCAGCTCAGCTTTATACAGATACAAGTTTCACCAAGTCCAGGAAACTCTTAATCTGTTTTCTGCCACTCAGGACAATCTCTAGCAGGAATAACACTCACCCCTGGCATGTATTCCACAAAGATAGAGAGTTTCTTCTCCTCAGGATCCCGCAGGCACCCGTAGTACTGCACAATCCTGTCATGACGCAGAGTCTTCAACAGCTGAATCTCACATTCTAAAGCATTCACCTCCTGTAACAAACCACACAGGCTCCCTGATGAAAGGGAATGGTGTCTTTGGGAACATGATATAAATACTGCTCCATGCTCAGCACAGTTTTTGTAGCAGCTCTGAAGCTGTCCATGAAGACACTGGTCAGAGACACAGAAATAAGGACCACTGCCCTAAGGGAAAGGCAAGGAGAAAACAGGGCTTGGCTTGGAGACAGGTTTACTTATTATTATTATCATCATCACCACTTGTGTTTAAGGAGTTTTTCTGGAGAGATTTCAACGAAGGCACTGAGCAGTATGGGGAGAAGGTGAAGGACTCAAGAAGGACAAAACTAAGGAAGATAAGACAGACCTGCAAGAGATGACACCTGACACAGAGCAGGCCAGTGTAACCAAGGAAATGGGAGGCAGAGATGTCACCAAAGCACTGTGACTGGTGCCACAAACCATTCAGGACTATTCCAGAGAGGGAAAACAACACCCTGCCTCCACACACTGCCTTCTGGGGACATGGACACCTCCACCCTCAGCCCACAGTTCCCCAAGGTGCTGCAGAACACCTGTACTCACTTTACTTGTCTCCTGGCTGTCAGGGTCAAAAGGCACCTGCTTCACTGACAGCTCCCGCCCAGTGTCAGCATCATAGCAGAGATAAACTTCCCCAAAAGCTCCTCTTCCCAGAAGCTTCCCCAGCCTCCAGTTCACAGGTGCCTGCAGGGCTACAGGAGAGAGGAGAGGGTTGAGAGAAGAGCACAGCAGGGAGACTTCAGCATCAGGGTGCACCTGAGCCTACAGAGTACAGGGCTATCAATGAGCCACTCTCTCCCAGGGGCACCAGGACAAACCAGTTTTAACTACACTGGTGCTATTGGTGTGGGGGGAATGTCACCCAGTCTGCATTAGCATAAAGCAGAAACAAATCCCAGAAAAGTCCTATCTCATTAGGAGTCTTTCCTCTAAAAACTCTTTTCTTAGCCAACATTGGAATTTCCCTTCTGCTGTGGGAGTGTTTAGCAAAATACAGGATGGCTGAGCAGCAACCCAGGCAGGGACCAGTAAGGAGTTTTATCTCACTGGCCATTTCTAGGAAGCTATCCATCACTAAACAGGCCCAAAATGCAGCAGCTTCTGTATCATGGGCAGTCCTGCAATAGCAGAGGAGCTTGCAAGCCCATCTTTGGGTGCTGGGGTGACAGCAATGTAAGCTGAGGAGCAGAAACTCTGGATGCATTTGCTCCCACATCCCAAGTCTTCTGGGAAGCTCCTGCTGTGTGACCACACTGACAGTCCAACACACAAGCAATCATCTGCAACCCAGCAAGTGCTGAACCCACAGAGCTCTCAGCCAAAGGATCTGGGCAGGCACAGGGTGTTGTACTAAACCTTTCTCACGAGACAGAAGCTGGTGCAATGAGCCTCATGGTGGGGGTGCAATCAAAGTTTACCCATGGCTGGCTTAGTACAGTACAGTAACTCAGCAGGTCACAATTGCTCAATTTTGTGCCAGATCCCAGCTCTACTGAGACCTCAGGCACCCAGGGCTTTGGTTCACTCACAGTTCCTGGCTTTTGTAGGGGAGGTACTGAAGGCCTGCAGACCCTTTTCACAATTGTTCCAACACTTGGGTCTGTACTCATCATACTGCAAGGTGCTGAGCTTGCTGTCCCCAGTAAAGCTCTTGGTTCTGCTGGAAGGGACGAGCTGGAACAGGTTCTCCTGTGGGAAGTAACTCCTGGGGAAAGTTCTCCGGCCTGTAGGGGAAAAGGGGTAAAGTTCCAGCCAGAACACACACACCAGCTTGGACCCACCTGTCACCACCTTCTCACATCACTGCCCAGATCCCCACCTCTTCAAATTAAACAAGGCAAGTGTAATGAAACTGAAGTAAAGCCTTGTGAAGATTTTAAATTCAATTTAAGAGTTGATAACAGCAGGCATTACATCTAACGCAGATATTTCCAGAGGGGCTTGCAACAGTTTAATTACATCAGGGGGTTTGTTGGTTGTTAATCACAATTAAACACTGAATAGGCAGAGATTTACATTGAAAATTATCCCTGCCATCCCTTAAGTCCACATGCAAATGACCACACAGCAGGGCCAGACCTGCTTTCACAGGGGTGTCAGTGAGAGATGAAGTTCATTCTGGAAAGCTCAATATGCTCTCTCTGCATATCCTCAGTACATTTTTCCCAAGGGAATTTTTGCCTCCCGCAACTTGCAGTCTCATATGGTGAAAGAATGAGCAGGAAAAAGGTGATGGAGTGGGCCCCAAAGCTCAGAGCTAACCAGCTCAAAACAGAGAAGCAAACAGATACTGCTACCCTGAAATTGCTTGGGGATTTCCTACAGCTCAGTGAGAAACCAGCTTTAAAGGTCACAAAAACCATCTTCAAAAGCAAGCAATTTAGGGGAATGGGAAGGTTGATACTGCCAGGGATGAGAAATGCCAATCTCCCCATGGCTAAATTAAAACAGGAGGTGTAAGCAGAGGACAGGCTGTAGATGCTCAGCACTTCCCAAGAGCAGAGACACACAGTCCCAAAGAGAACCCTTCTGAATACACAAAGGAATCCCAAAACACCTGAAGGGTGGTTCTCCCTTTATTAGAAACCTCTCCTTCCCAAGTCTCTCCAGTCCCAGGCAGTGTCACAAGCCATGAAGGACTGATCACCTCCAGCATTTCCTTACCGTCGCTGTAGTCCTTGCGGCTTTGGGAGAGATGGTACTGCCTTGGGAAGGTCCCACCTTTCCCAAACCTCTCACAGAATGGGATGTCAAAATCTGGCAGGAGGGAAGAAGGAGACAGATATTTCTGAGATCAGTTCAGTATCAAATGCCCAGAGTGTTTCTAATGGGAAACACTGAGTTAGAGGCAAGAAGGAGGTGACAAGGTGTTCATTTACACAACCCTACACCCCAAGGCTCCCTAAGAAATCTGCCCACAGCCACAAACTCTTCAGTGGAAAATCAGGGTTAGACACACTGCCCTTGGTGCCCCTAAAGCAGAGGTTTAACTGCTGAGTTTATGGACCGTGGCCCACATTGTTCAAGTGCAAAGCAGAGGATTAACACAGACCATGCCTGGTTTCCAAGGCAGGGCTCTAAAACATCTTATTTGCACTTAAAAGATGCAAAAAAATCAGCGTGGAAACAGAACTTCCAGGAAGGGTCAGGCTTAGACACATCCACTCCAAAACCTTTGTTCTGATAACAGCTATTTCCAGGAAAATGCAAAAAACCCAGCATTTGACTAACACCAGATAAATCTCTCCCCTCTTTCTTCTCAGATGTGACTCCTCCCCTCTGAAAGCCAATTTAAAGCTCCAGAGCTCCCAACTTTTCTATTTATTTGATTAAATGCTAGAAAGATATAATATACAGATGGGATTAAAGACCATCAGAGTTTAGACACTTGATGATGAGAGAGATGGATGGACATGCAAGATAAGGACATATATTTTTAATAAAAACCACAGCACAGGAAGCTATTGCTGGTAGCACCGAATAACTTGAGATTAAAATATCTGTCATTCCACCCCCCTCTTTCACCTGCTGTTTTTCCTCCATCCAATTCTAATGACACAGCCCCTTCTGATTGTTTGTTTGTCTTAGCCTGGGGCCAGCAGCCGCTCCTCAGAGGCCATTCCTGGCCTCTGCTGTACTTGGGTGTGATTGCCAAAAGGAGCACATAATGGCTGAAATATGGTCAGCAAGAGGAGCAACAAGGACAGGGCAAGAGGTTCTTGGTGAGCCACGTGTGAGCAACCGTGCCCAGAGGTGTCTCAAAGCAAAATGCCACGAGGGGAGCATTAAAACCTTGGGCAATGAGGGCTGACTCTCTGCAGCTCAATCTAGAAATCCTGCCTCAGGCCAGCAATGAGTTATCCTGCCACAGGCTGCCTGCCATTTGCTCATTTTTAATAGAGCAAGTCATTACAATATTACAGAGTTTCCATTATTTAACCAGCTGGATGTTTGTAAGTGATTAAGCAGTAACCTATGATCTGTGCAAGCACCAATACAGTTTCTCTCACAGCATTTGCACTATTGCAGATTATTGTTCATGCAAGTGGAAGAAGTGCAGCTCCCTAGAGAGTTGGGGTTTGCTATGTAGGAAGTCAAAATCCTGAAGGGGCGACTCCCAGATGACAAAAAGACAAAAGCTGATCCTACAAGGCTGTTCCCAGCTTGTCAGGACCTTGCAGTTGTCTACAAACACAACAAGAGCATGCCCCCCTCAGCAACATCTTCCAACACAGATCTTTCAATAGCTTTGCTTGCATCCATCCACCTCAAGGCCCCAGCTGCCCAGTTTGGACAATTGTTGCTGTCAATTGATTCCCAAATCAGTCCCAAAGGTATTGCTGCAAAATCAAGAAGGTTTAATGAAGACAAGAGCAGCCTACTATGTTTGATGATGTTCTGGGCCTTCTGATTTTAGAGAACATTCATGTTTAATCATTGCAGGGTCAATTCTGAAAGGTTACCTAAGCCATGGAGCTGGTTTGCTTGATTGCTTTTAATGTCTTATCACCCATTGCCATCACTCTAAGAGTCTTCATCCAGCCTCTACTATATGCTTTTTACATATTTCAGCAAATATAAACTATCAAGAGTGCTTACCCATGCAATCAAGACCATCTTTGGGATGGCTCTTCCTTCCAGGAACAGGGGTTTGGGGAAAGGGAGGGCTGCAAAGGGATAAAAAAATTAAAAATTATTCATTTATTATATCAGAAAGGCTATGGAATTTATAAACAAGGGAATTAACAGGATAAACCACAAGCTGCACTGATCACTGAGCTCCCATCCTTATCCTGCACAAGAATGAAGACTGGTTTTTAGCTAGATCAAATAAAAGGGCTGCTGCAAAACCCACAGTCACCAGGCTGAAATGAAGCAGGCAAAGATCATCACCCCCATGCATGAGCCACAGGCTCCTGTTCCTCCTGTTCCCTCAGGGTCAAGTGTTCAACCACACACCTCTGCTTTCCATGAGCATTGCTCAGCTGCTGCAGGTGTACACACCAGAGTCTCTCAGTCATGCTCAGCTCATGCACATTTCCCTTCTGTCCAACATCACCTCCCACCTCCCTCACACAAAAACTCTGCACCACCACTGGGAACTTGCAGCCTCCCATGAGACCAGGAGGGAGAGGGTGGCATTAGTGCCTCAAGGTCTTTAAAATACAGTGAGAGGATGAAAAAGCACCACAAGGGGATTTCAGCAATCCCAGTTTCACCCCAGGCTCTCAAAGAGTGATGTGGGCATGTGGGTTTTCCACTCTCTCTTTTAATAATTTGGGCACAGAGTAGAAATCAGCTTTGTAAAGTGCTCTGAAATCTACTCGTGTCAAAGCTGATCACTGCTGTGGCAAAGGGGAGTTTGTGGTGCTGTTCCTAACCCTCAGCCTGGTCACTGAGCCTGGTGACTTGCTCTGTCCTCTTGGGCTGATGCCATCCCAAACAACTGACTCCACCACCTCTTTGCAGGAATAGTCCCACTTACTCCTCTTCCTTGGAATAATACAGCCCTCCCTGTGCCTTTTCCAGCTCCCAGACCCATGACTGAACACATCTGCCTGCTTTGCACATGAGATCAGCCCATGCCACCCTGTCACAAACAGAGTTAAAAGCATAAAGCTCTCAGTTCACAGCAGAGTGTTACAAACAACCCATGCTCCTTCTGCTGCTCTTCTTGGCAAAATCCACGCAAAAGTAAAGCTGGGGCAGAGAGGTTGGGAACACAAGGAATCCAGCTTCGATACGGCCGTAACAATGAGCAAATACACCACAGGAAATTATTAAAAGCCACAAAAAGGAAATGGACCTTGATGCTGAGACAGATCCAAGGCACAGGGAGCTGCAAACCCCAAGCACGCTACACAATCAGCCCAGCGCAGGCCCGCTGGAACGCAGCCTCGGTGCTGTATGGCAACAGCAACAGCGGAAAAAAATAGAAAATCTTTGATGCAGACGGAAAAAAAAATAGACTGCTTCCCAAAAGGACACTGTGTCTTATCCACAGCTCACCCTGCACAGCAGTAAGCATACGGATTCTGTGCACGTGTGAGCTGGGATCCAGCTCAATGGCACCAGCCACTGAATCGCAGCCTGGGTTAGTACAACGTGTCCCAGTTGCTTCCTGCTGAGTAGCTAAACTTAGTTACTGCTCATCTGGTGTCCTCAGCACCTTGACTGACACGTCTGGGGCTGCTGGCATTGCACAGGGACTGCTGAGTTTGCCAGTGGTCAGTGGGGAGCAGACAGCGTGCCCAGGGAGGAGGAGGCACGGAGAGGCTGATGGAATAGTGACCTGGTGACTGCAGAGAGCCAGAGGGGAAGGAGGTGCTGTGAGGGTGGTGAAGCACTGGAACAGGCTGCCCAGAGGAATTGTGGATGCCCATCCTTGGAAGAGTTCAAGGCCAGGCTAAATGGAGCACTGAGCAACCTGGTCTAGTGGAAGGTGTCACTGCTCATAGCAGGGGATTGGAACTGGATGATCTTTAAGGTCCCTTCCAACCCAAACCATTGTGTGATTCTGTGAGAATTTTCATCTCAAAAGACAAAAAAATTAAAATCTAGGCTGTCTTTGTCCAGCTCAGATTACTGCAATTCAAATCACACCATTGCACAGGCATCTTGCTAGGATCTGCTTTTCAGCGATAAAGATAAATTTGTTTTGCTCAGGTGCATCCTCATCCCAAGAGAAATCTCAGGGGTTGCCACTGACCCTGCTCCTCTCCTGCTGTGGAGCAGAGTCTGCAGTTCAGCTTGTGAACAGGGTGATACACACAACTCACCTGTCCACAGACCTATCCAGTGACTGGCAGCTCCCAGACAGGGAGTCATCAGGGCTGATGAAAGCTTCAAGCATCTGACAAAGAAAGAAAAGGGGAAACAATAAAACCATGCAATAAAACCATGCACTGTAGCTGTCCAAGCTCCAGAACTAGCAGACCTCTGCAGGGTCATCCCTTTATGGTGCCTTCTCTGCATTAGTGATCTGAAGCAAAGATAATTAGCACCCTGATGTTCAAAGCGTGCAGAGAAGTCATCGAGATTGAAAGTGCTCAAAGCATTTATGAGAAATGACAATATTACTACTAAAGGAAAATATGTATCAGGACACAAATGATGTGCCCAAGGCCAAGTGGATATTGCGTACCACAGCCAGGACTGCAGCCCTGGACTCCTGATTTCCGGAGCTGCCCTGGCACACGAGCCCAGCCTTCCTCTCTGCTGATAAGCACAGCATCATCAGGGTTTTTGGCTGGAAGAACTGGCTTGGCTCTCACCAGCTCAGTGAGTCAAAAGCTGCATTTGTGTTGCTTCCTGGATGAGACATTGTGCTGGCCAGGGTTATTTATAGCTAGTTAGTAACAATAGAGGGTTTGTATGGAGTGGTAAACCCTGGAGCTGTGTGCACTTCCACATGGAGCAGAGCCTGCTCTGGGCCATGCTATGCTGCTGGCGGTGCCATGGCAGTGCCATGCCCCTCCCTGCTGGCTGTGGACATTCACCAACCCCTGTTCCACAGCTCATTCCTGGGAAAGCTGAGCAAGGAGGGTTAAACATCATGTGGAGCTACACTTTGCTGCTTCCCACATCGCTCCTCCTTCTCCAAGAGCCTCCCTTTTCCACAGGCTGTTCCCGTCAGCCCTTCTCAGCCCGTTGTCATAAACAGCTCGTGCTGTTCTAATGGCAAAGTGCAATTTTCCCCTGCTTCCTAGTTTATACCCCAAAACCTCCTTCAAAATGCACTAGGCCAAAGAGGAGCAAGCACTCTGATAGAACCCACTGCCCACCTCTGCCAGCCATGCCAGGTCTCTTCCAGCAGCTAAGGCTGGAACAGACTCATTTCTCAAAAGCATAAAATTGGGAATTGGAGCATGCTCCATATTCAGCCTCTGTTCATCTGCCAGGCTGGTCTCAAGACCACAGTTACATCACAGGCTTGCACAGGGGCATTCCCCAAAAGGCAGCAAGCTCCAGCTTCTGAGTGGTTTTCCAGGAGGCACGTATGGAAGCAGCAGTACAAGGACATTCTAAAGGCAAAGCCCATATAGGGAAAAGCATGGCTGCTCAATGAGGAAAAGATTAAAAAACCCCAAACCCCTTTTCCCTGTTTTTAATTCACCAGCAAAGGGCTGCAGGCCACCCACAGCGTGATATTGGGGAAAAGCAAGGAGAGCATCTGGGAACCTTCATCCAGAGCAGGCTCAGGGCTCTGAATTAATGGAGTTCCATGAACAGCCAGAGGAGCTGGGCTGATTTACACCCAAGGGGGTCACAGGGACCCCTCCCCCTGCACACACACACTTTGTCTTAATCCTCCCCAACATGTTTTGGAGGCATGTGAAAACAATAGAGAGCCAAGTTTTGGCTGCAAGGAGCACACGATACATCTGCACTCCAACACTGCCAAGACTCACCCGGAGTGACTCCTTATTTTATTAATGGCTGTATAATAAACTGTTGAAAACACAGCTTTGCCATAGAAACAACAGCACAGCCTGCATGCAAATGTGGAGCTAGTGGGTGCTTTTGAGTGTAGGAAATACACATCTCCCCAAGGACATCCTTGGGGGCCAGCATAGAAACTTGATGGATTGAGTTTAGTGCCTTCCAGATGTCCTTCCATGTCCCTCCTGCAAACTATGGAGCTTGGTCCTGTGTTTCCAAGAGCTTTGTAAAAATGACACATGCCCAGACAGCCTAGCTCACTTCACAGGATCTATACCAAGCTTTTCAGAGCTATAGATTGAGCAGAAATACAAATGGAAAGGGAGGTATAAGCTGTTCCCACTGTGGTCCCTTGACACTGCAGAGTGTCCCTCATCATGGGTACCAAATTGACTGGAGGATGAGGTACTGCTCAGCACTGAGGAACCTGCTGCTCTTTTATTACTGAGGGACTGGAATATACAATCTCCTTATTAAGAGAGTTTAAAAAAATATAAATAGGGGAGTGACAGAGACACAAAACCACAGGCTGTGGGCAGAGCCAAGAACTGTAACTGGAGCTCAGGCAGAAACATGGGAAGCAGCCAGAGCTGCTGATATCCCCAGGCTGTTGCAATCACAGGCAATCGGTTGCTTGGCACATTCCCTCACGGTCCTGGGATCCGGGAATGCTGTGGCCAGGGGGGCCTGGCAGCTGGTGCACACGTGTGCCCCAGATCTGTGCTGCTCCAGAGCTACCTGAGGTGCCTGGGCACAACTGCCATCCCCACAGCAGCTGGCTCCCAGGATTCCTGGACATCAGGCTTTCCCAGGAACATCAAGCCCGAGGGCACCCATTCCTGGAAAACGCTGGCCTGAGTCCCAAGCACAGCACTGCTGGGATTCACTGGTAGGAACAGCTCTCACAGCACAGCCCCCTCACACCCAAGGCTGTCCCAGTGTCCCCCACAGCCCCAGGTCTGCTCACATTCTGGTCCATGGTCTCAGGGATGAACTCGCCCTCGCTGTTGATGCTGGTGTAGGATCCCTGGCGGGCAATCTGCTGCTGCTCCTCGGGAACGCTGCCCGGCGGCGGAGAGCTCCGGCCAGTGTGCAGAGAGCCTGGGACACGGACAGACACAGGTCAGGGAGGGAACCTACCCACCCCAATCCTCCCAGAAACGCTGCTCCTGTGAGCACAGAGCTCCTGGACATGCTGCTGGGTTTGAACTCATGAGGATGGTGTTTTGGGTTGCAATGCAAGATGTAACCAAAAGTAGGTGTTCTATTTGCCATCTGTTGAAACTGGCTGGGGAGGTGTTTTTTATCTCTTCTATCTCTGGAGGGGAGGGGGCAGGTATCTTCTGCTAATGGGCCATCTGTTAAAACCAGGTGAGGCAGTGTTCTTTATCCCTTCCAGGACCCATCCTCCCTCCAGGGGATATCTGCTGTTCATGGGCCATCCAGGCTCACTGTACGGCTGATACAATTACATCATCCCACTAGGAGATGCTCCACCCAGGGGGAGGAGCCCAGCATTCCTACCTGGATATAGCCTGGGATTCAGAACACCAGCACAGCCTGTGTGCACTGGATTCTCAAAGGAAAACCAGACCCACCTTGCCACCACTGGACCCTTCTACAGGATGATCTCTACTCCAACAGAACCACATCTGTCACTCCAGGTGGACTTAACTGGACTGCTCCCAACACCCTGACCAACAGGGTGTCAGGTCATGTTCTGACTCTGTCAGGCTTTTTCTTTCTTTGTTCGTTTACTTTCTTGTACCACTACATTTTTTATATTGCTAGTAAATAACTGTTATTCCTATTCCCATATCATTTCCTGAAAGTCCCTTAATTCCAAAATTACAATAATTCAGAGGGAGGGGATTTACATTCTCCATTCCAAGGGAAGCTCCAGCTTTTCCCTGGCAGACACCTGTCTTTCCAAACTAACACAGGTGAGAATGGAGCTAGAAGTGTGATGTTGTTTATGGGCATCCTCCAAAGCTTTAACAACAGGAAGAATTTGTTTCTGTGGGACCACACAACATGTAGCAGACTTGACCTTCAACACACCCTGGATCCTAAAAGATATCACTGTACTCAGGTGTGATGCCAGAGAAGAAAGAGCTCTGGGAGTTCTGTTGTGATACAATCAGTCAATCTCAAAGCAAACCACAATCCACAAACCCACCTCCCCTTGGACCTCTGGGCATTCCCACCCTGGAACAGGTCATTGCCTTGTCCAGGCATCTGGGGAACAGCCGGCTGTGATCAGTGCAACATCACTGAAACACTTGTTATATGGAAAAGGACTTGCAAATACTCTGTTCTCCCCGCTTTCCCTACATGAAAATAGAGGAAGGAAAACCAGCTCTCAAATCAAAAAAGCAGTGCAGGAATGACCTATGGGATGGGTTTTTCCCATTTTTGGCCAAGGGCATTGTCTCCCCTGTCCATAATCCCAGAGCCTCTATCCTGTGCATCCTATCCACAGACAGTAAAGCTTCCACTGGCTCCCTCACAGGGTTCGTTCAGCAGAAGGTGATTTCCATCTTGCACCTGGGAGAGAACTCCACAGCTTCTTTAAGATGTTCCATTCCTCCTGTTTATTCCCCCAAATCCACTCTATCCTTGTGCCTTTCCCAGCTTTAGGGATTTGCTGCCCTTGCTTGGCCCAGCTGCACAGTCTTGGCTCTGCCTGACTCCCTGCACTCCCTCCCCTCTATCCCCATGCTGTCATCACTCCATGGCAAGGAACTGCTGATGGGGATCCGTGCTGGAGCTTCAGCTGGTCAGCATTGTGCAACGTGAGCTTTCACACAACACAACAACTTCTGAAAAGCACACATCCTCGAGGAGATAGAAAGCACACGGAGATGTGTTTCCTCACATTTTGAGTCTGTTTTGTGGCAGTCTCTCCAATTCTTGGGTTCATTACTAACATTTGCTAACAACGTGCACAGGACTGAGCACAAGAGAAAGGTACTGGGAGGGGGCCTAGCCCATCATGGAAAGTCAACACTGATCTATCAACACAACACTTCTGCCTCTTCTGCTGCTATTCTGCATCCCAGTTACTGTGCCAGATGGATCTCTGGAATAAATCCATCTGTGTGATCAACACTACGAACCCCAGTTCCCACCTTTCACTTAAGCAGATACACATCAGGAGCAGTGAATGTTAACAGTATCACACCACCATTAAAGATCATTAAATCAGGCCTTTTTGCTGGATTTACACCAAACACTCAGATTTGTCTGTCCCATGCTACATCTTCCTTCTGACTTCTTGCTTAGATTGTAAAAATAAAAGTCATATGGCTTTGAGTTACTTTTTTTTTGCTTCTTCCTTTTTTCTCCTTCGCAGATTTCCTGCAGGATAAGAACACAGCGAAAAAACTCCAACTGAAGTAATGCCAAGATCAAGAGGAGAGAATTTCTTGAGTGCTGCAGCACTTATAACGAACTGGCTTTCCACCAGCCCTCAAACAAAACCAGTTGGGAAGTACAGCATCCTCTCTTTGAAGATAAACAAATAAACTTTTAACTCTTGAGTAGTTTGGGCACACTGAATAAATCACTGCATCAGCAGCCCCTCGTTTGCTTAGCAGATGCCAATCTGGAATGCAGCACAAGGACATTTGGGTGGCTCTTGTCCCAAAAAGCTGCTGGAGGATTTAGTGAGGTGTAACTGCTGTGTCTTAGCTCTGCTGTGCATTTCTGTTACTGCTGCAATGAGGTGTAGGTCTGCTCATGCACTATTGGGGTCTCTTGTTCCAACAACCCACTTGTTATCCAGAAACCTTTGACTAAGATTCTACAGAGATCTGTACATTCCCTGTTTGACTCTGAACCCAGGGAGTTAAACCAGATTTATCACAAGCACAAAGACTTTGCATGATCTTGCATTAATCTTTTGCCTGTAACGACTCACAGCCATAGATCAGCTATGTTTGACCTTCCAGAGTCACATTTCCTGCCAAAAACTTTAAAAGGGGATAAGACACCAGCTATTTCTCAGCAGGTAAGGAAATTAAACAAATTGCTTAGGCTTTTGCATGCTTGGAAACTGCTGGAGTGAAGCAGATCCCTTTTCAGCCAGGTTGTTTGGTTAGAAGTCCTGCCCAAAGTAATTTTTGCAGCTTCACACCTCCAGGAGCACTGGTTGCTGCTGGTTTGTATCCATGCATGCTCTTCCACCTGGGAGAAACATGGGGAGGTGCTGGGAGCAGAGCTCTGGAGCTCAGGATTGATTCTGCACTCCAGCCCTATCCTGATCTGCTAACAAAACCTTGGGCAATCCCAGTGCTGCTAGAGGAGGGGAGGAATGGAAAACAGGGCTCAGAAAAAGAGAGCAACAGTGATACTTCATGGCAGGCTTAATTCATAGTGAGGAAAACACAAGGCACAGTGGATATATTGGATAATGCTGATTAATCCATCCTGAAGCAGAGGAAGAAACAGACAGAAAAGCCCAGATGTGCCTGTTTGACACATCACAGATGTTCTTCACACTTGACCTAATACTGAAGAAACAGCAGCAGCACCAGGCAGGGAGAGAAGGCCCCCAAAGGACTGTCCTGGGGTCTGTGGGATTACAGATCAGCTCCAGTGGGGATGGGGCAGGCTGTGAGGAGGCACTTCTGTACAGAGAGCTGGTCAGATATCAGCAGCTCTGTTTAGGATTCCTGAACTCAGAGCTGGCACTGGTTGAGCATCTGACCTCGGTTACCCTCTGCAGCAAGGTGCTCCGGGGAGGGATTCCTGCTCCGCGTTACACACACCAATGCAAAGCCACAGATTTGAGACGAGAGCACAGCCTGTCCCGGGACAGCACGGAGACTCAGCCACTGCTGGCACCCACCGGAGCCTTTCATGTTCCCTCCTGATAGTTTTATTTCAGAAGTGCCTTTCATGCAGTATGTGCAGAGCTCGTGGTGCTGCACGTACAGCCGGCTCCCCCGTGCCAGGCTCGGCTTCCCTCCGCCCCCGCATTCCCTGGCTTCATCCTTCCCCTGCTCTTCCCAAAAACTTCACCCATTACCCAGCAGCATCCAGCAGGGAAGAGAAGCTCCTGCACAGCCAGAGCTGGGGAGGGTTTGCTGGCAGCTGCCACCAGTCACAGCTGCAGCCATGGGGAGCCCAGCCTTGGGATGACGTTCCCGAACGAGGGACACGACGTCAAGATGTGCTGCTCCTCTGAGCCCTGCCAGAAACACCAGGCTCAGGACAGGGCTGCACAGCAGAAAGAGAGAGAAACCTGCTGGAAATTTCTCTCTCTGCTCCTGTCAAGGGAAGCTGTGAGCAGATAGACCAAATCTCCCTCAATTTCTTCTTTTCCAGTGGGATGCCCACAAGTCTCCCTCATCTCCTTGCTGATCCTTCTGAGCATGGATTTCCATGTTTTGATTTAAGGCAAATTTAGGGTAACTTTAAACTAATAATCCAGACAGAATCTATTTTCTAGCTCTAAAGCAGCTGGCATGATGCACACAGATAAATTTTCCTGCTCTTCTCAAAACAGAGCAGGTGTGATCCACCCTAAATCCTGCAATACTCCAAGTCTAGAGAGAGCTTGCAGGCACATGAAGCCATGGCTCAGCAGCTTGGTTTTCCATGAAAAAAACAGTAAAATAAAGCTTTGGTAAATGTTTCCACTGAAATGGTGATGATGGAAGGGGGCTGTTAAATAATTTTTGGATAATGTTCTGAAACATGCATTTCCTCAAAGTAAATAAAAACAATTTATTCAGTTATCTGAAAATCCAGAACCCAAGAAGTTTTCCATTCTCAGTCCAAGTTCCCTTGCGCTTTTGCTGGCCACCAAAAAAGCTGGAAGGGGATTTCCACTGAAAAAGTTTATGGGGAGAAAAAAAAAAAAAAAAAAGAAAATATTGACTTTGCACAAGGTTCTTCAGGGACACGGCATGAAGACATTTTCTCCCCAGCAGAAGCAAAAATAGCTAAATCTTCCCCAGAACATCTACCTCCCTTGCAATGTGCTTGTGCCAATTACACAGAGTTTTATTATTTTCCGCTGCTCCTTACATGGCAGAGTCAGCAGAAAAACATGAGACATCTCAGAAACACGGAGAACATGACCCTGAACTACCTTTTATTATAAAGACACTTTAAATCTCCATTTAAATGTGGTTTCAAGAGAAAAGCTGAACTGAGTTAAGATCCTCTTTTGATAGCAACCACTTTGATGACAGAAGGAAAGGAAAGCAGAAGGAAAACACTGTGAAATGCCTTGTGACTGGAAGAGGAGTTTCTCCTACAGAATTCCCAGCCTTTTGATTGTGCACCAAGTTCAGTGAACCCCCCACTTTGGGAAAGCAAAACACAGCATCATGTCTGTCTGTCTGTTCCCTGACGCTGGGTTTTACGCTCCATTTGAAATGCTGCTCTCCCTTTCAGCTCACTGGAGTTTCTGCCCAGCTGCTGCATCGCCCAGTTCTGACTCAGGAGGTCAAAAATGCATCCACTGGATTGTGAGCTCCCCCTAAGCAGAGCTGCGGTAGCTCCCTACAGATAACCCAAAGAGAGGAGTGGCCTTCTGTGGTCATGCAGAGGGCTTGCTGAAACCTCTTTGTGAGACTGATGGCTTATGTGGAAAAAGAAACAGGAATGACTGATGCTTGGGCTGGTCACTTCTGCCACCTGACCACATAGAAGTGCCAAGGACTCAGAGTTTGGTGCATTAGCTCCTGAAAATCCCAACATCAGCACACTCTGCATCCCACAGCTGCTGCTGCCCAGTGCTTCTCCTCTATTACCTTAACTAAAGCAGCTCATTATGTCCATTCCTCCACTCTGCTCTTCAAGCATTCCCTCAAAATCCATTTGTACCTCGGGCTCTCACCCTTGCAGAACTGATATCTCACCCTTTGCTCAGGGTACTTTTAAGGCAGCAATGCCTCACAGTCAGTGGCACAGAGCTGGTCAGGAACCAGCAGCTCCCAAATGGGAAGGACAGGCCAAAGCAAGGCATAAAAGTTGGTAGGAAAGTTTTAACTTGGCAAGAACTCATTTTCCCACTAGCACAGCTACACATGGAATCAATCCTGCCCATCACACTCAGGCTCACACGTCAGTGACAGCTCCCAGTGCCACAGCTCTTTGCTCCTAACACGTACCAAAAATCCAGGGCAGCAGAGAAGTTTTGCTCAAGCACAGTTTCTGCTGAGGCTCTGTGCTTTATGTGTGCATTTCATTCAGGGTCATCTAGTGACTCTGCCAAATTCTCAAAAACCATGTGAGCTAGGAAAAAAAAACCCACAATAAAAAAAGACAACCCTGGTACCTCCACAAACATGAGGCTCAGAGAACCCTTGCACATGTGCCACCCACCCCTGGCAACAGTAAGAGCTGGGCATGGCTACACAAGGGGTATGCTGGACCTACCCTAGAAGAATATTTTCTATAAATCTTGTCTGAGATGCAGCAAACCACAGGATTTGTTACCAGCACAGGCTGTGAAACAGAGAAGGGGTGAGTCCTTGGAGAAAAACAGTCTTTTGTTGCACAGAGTTTGGAAGTATTTACTGCCATATAAGTACAGAGGATCTTTAGAGGATGAAGTATTTCTCCATGTGTATTTCTGGAGGAGGGCCCCACTTTATTCAAAGGTTGTCAGCTCTACAGCTGGCAAGTACTTGCATGAAAATAATAAAGATCTGTAGAAGTTGCCCTATAACCTGCACCCACAGTCGCAGCGGGGAACACTCACTGTGTGAAAAAATCATTTATCCTGCCTGCAGGCTGAGAATATCAATAATTATACTCCTGCTATACAGTCCTACATACTGCTTTACCAGTTCTGCACAAGGCACCCTGCTCTCTACAAAATCCTACAAGGCTCTTCACACAAAAGCTCCTACACACAGCTGATCAACAGGATTTCAAAAAGCTCAGAGTATTTTAGAAAGCAAGGAAAGCATAAACTCAAGCCCAGAAAACCAAAGAGAAAACCACACAAGGCTATAAACTCCAGTCCCTGCAGGGCTGCAAGAGGAAACCAGGTGTTTGCAAGCCTGGTTTCAGGGGTTGCAGGTATCTACTCCCACCACTCTGGAATGTCACCACTGCAAAACACTGCACAGAAGCCCCTGAGAAACCCCAGAGACAGCTACCCCAGATGTCATTTCACTCACAAGAACAGACTGATGGCACACAGACACAAATTTGGTCTTTATGTGATAAAGCTGGCCCCAGCCCAGGAGCTAGGGAGTCTGAGCCCACACAGCTACATTATCCTGTCACCTGAGAGAGGGGGACAGATACTCAGAGAACAACAGCACACAGTTAAAGGAATAACCAAAGGTCCCAAACATCCTTGGCTTCCTATAGATTATCACTTCAATTATCAGTTAATCAAATTAACTGGACATTTTAATCACTGCATTTCCCACCCTCAAATTACACCCCAGGTCCCCCATTCTCTTCACTTTTGTGCTCAGAGTGACTCTGTTCAGCACAACCTCTCCCAGCCTGCAGAGTCTCTCTTCCTCAGGCTGAGGATGAGCAGCAACTGCAGTGGGTTACTGTGGGGGACACCAGGGTGGCCACCCAAACTGCAGCACCCACAGGGTTGTGACAAAAAAAAAGAGGAAGAGGGTGGTGGCCAGGTTGAGAGAGCACAGAGCTCTTGTGTTTCACTGACCTGTGGAATATTTGCGCGTCCTCTCGGAGTCTTTGTACAGGGACCCCATGATATCACCCATGGATCTGGAGATCCTCATCTCATGCTGCTTGCTGTTGTTCGGCTGCAGGAGCTGCTAATCAGACAGAGGGAATGATCAGAATTGGCCAGAGCCCTGTGGACACACCATGTGAAACCCTGTGTTTGGCTTCCCGTGACCCTATTACCCAAGAACTGTTAAAAAAAAAAAAAGAAAGAAAGAAGACGTGCACGTAATCTAGAGTGATCCAAAAACCATTCACAAACAATTCACATCTGCTAATAAAACGGTCTAATAAGATTAAGCTCCCACAGATAAGGGCAAATACAGATATTTGACATAAAAGACTGTTCCTGCACTCCATTATCTCGAGAAAGGTACAGACACTGATCACTAGACTGAAAACACAGGCAATCCCCAAATTACCACCTCTACTCCACGCTCCCTAGACTCCAGTGGTAGCCTAGGCACTGCAGAGGTTCCTCTGTAACAGAGCAGAGGAACAGAGAGTGGAAGGTCAGGGAAGACAGATAAGAGAAGAGCAAAGAAATGCATTTCCAGCTGGTAACCTGGTAGTGGCCAGGTTTTACTAAGATACTAAGACCACACGCTACAATGAACTGTGATTTTATGACAATTTAATGTATGACCTCAGAACCGTGTGTTCTCACACACAGGAGAGACGTGCTTCAGGCAGAGATGGACCTGCTCTCTAAGGCAGGAGGAATCTACCTGGCTCCTCTGCTCTCAGCAGCTGGCTTGCAGCACTGCTCTGTTCCCACAAATTGCCCCATTTCCACCCAGGGTTTAGGAAACCCCCACTGATGGCTCAGCTTCCCCTGGGACTCTACTCCCTGCACTTTCCAAGCCTCTCAAAAGGAGTGGAGAAGCTCCAAGGGCTGTGAGCACCAGCAGCAGAATGGGGATAAGCACTGTGAGTTTCAAGACTCCCAGTCTCTCCAGTACTTCTAGGAAATGAAAAGAAGAAACAGAGTTGCAACATCTACAAATCCCCTACTTTACAGCCTGTGCTTGGGGCAGCACGACATGTGCTTTGGCAAGACACTCTGTGCAAGCAAGGTCAAGCTAACAGGCTTAACTGCAAAACCACTGAGCTCAGGAAAAACTAATAAATAAATAAAGATGGAAAAACCCAGGCAGTTCTGCATGAGACCAAAGGATTCTCCAGTTTGTGGTTCCCAGCCTTTAGCAGGGCTGCAGCACGTGGAGGGAACAGTCCCCATGCTGCCACCCAGCCTGGTTGGGGCCAGGGCATCCCCCTGAACACAGAGGAGAGGTGAAAAGGAAAGGTGGCAACATCTCTAGAAAGAAAGCACAAGGAGTTCTCTCAGGGTTTAACCTTGTTTGAGGGTCAGTCTGGTATTTAACCCTTCACAGGATGAGCTAGAAGGAGCTGAGCTCAGCCTCGGGGCTACGATCACAGGAAGATTTCTGAGCAGCTGAGCCAGAGCAGGGCTGACCCCTCTCACAACCAGCCTGCCCTCTGCTCTGCACCGTCAGGAGACTCTTTTCCACTCCCCAGCACAATAACAAGGCACCTCACTCCGGACACAAAAGAGGAGAGAAGGTGAAGGGCTCACATTCGCTTTCTTTGGAGCGCTCACAAGGATCCGCAGGCTCTTCAGGGAAGGGCTCAGCTCCAACTGTTCCATCGCCTTGTCCAAATCTTCCTGGGATTTCAGTGGGATCAGGAGCTGGAAGGGATTAAACAAACACCCGAGGATGGCAATGTCACACTTTTGGGTAAACAGGAGCCAGATTCTTACAGGGAGCAGCTTGGGAATCAGGGGATGGATGAGGGAGGAACCCATGGAGGAGATGGAAAACGGAGCCCCCTGTGCCCTCCAGCTTGCCGAGCTCTAATATTTTCTTCCAAGACCTCATTTACTGAGGAACAGACAAAAAATCACAACAAACAACATCTGCGAGGGGAAAGCTTAAAGGTCACACCAGCAAACCAGCCAGTGGGAAAAGGAGAGGGCTGGGATGAAGCCTTGGGCTTGCTGCCTGCTACTCTGGGGCTGCTCTGATTCTGCAGGCAGGACCTGCTGCTACCCAGCCCCAAAACAATCCCACATGCTGTTCCTGGGATAATGGTCATGCAGTGGTGCTTCAAGACACCAGTGAGTTGCACCCAAGGATTTACTCTGGCAGATGCTTTGTATCCTTCCCTACTGCTGCAACCTGTGTTCCTGCACACTAACACAGCTCCCTAGTGTCTGGCTATCAGGTGAAACCAGGGAACATCCCACAAATGGAAGTTTTTTCCCCTTTTGATGTGAAAGGTATGCATTGCTCTCCTTCCAAGAGCCACTTCTTTCACTCCCAGCAGAATAAATTCAGCTTCTGCTCTTTACAAGAACAGAGAACTACACAGTGCCGTGCCTGTCAGGCAGGAGAAAGTCCTGATGTTTTCCTGGGAAATGGCAGACTATTGCCCTCATACCTCCACGGGGGATTTGACCCTCCCAACCTTGCTGTGTGGTGTACCATGTCCTGCAGACAGCCTGCAAAGCCTCCAACACCCAACACAGCTGCACTTCAGAGGAGCTCTGTGGCCTTCTGCTGCCCTGGGCTAAGATTAAAAGCACAACTTCTTGCCCCTCATTCCGGGATATTCTGCCTAATCCCATACCAAACAGGCCTCAGCCTCTGCAGATTGCCTCGGGCACTGAATCCAGCCAACACAGCACATGTTATTCTCATCCAGTGCCAAAGTACACTGTAACTCCACTGACCAAAGGCACTGAGCAGCCACAGCTCCCAGCATGTTCTCACTGGTCTAACTGGGAGCCACAGCTTCCCAGAACTCCTGAGAAGTGGCTCAGCCCTCTAGGTGATCACAGCTCCTGCCACGAGCCACAGCAAACCCACCTCAGAGCAGCTGCCACACAAGGTGACACTCTCAAGCCAACTGAGACAACCTTTTTGGTCCCAGGGTGTTGCCAAGGGTTTGGCTGTTGGCCTGTAGGCAAATACAGCCCAGACTGTGTGCTCTTGGCTTTATGGCCAAGAAGGCCAGTGATAGCCTGGGGTGCACAGGGAAGAGCACTTACAGCAGGTCAGGGAAGGGATCCTGCCCCTCTGCCCAGCCCTGTGAGCACATCTGGAGTGCTGTGCCCAGCTCTGGACTCAAGAGAGACAGGGAACTCCTGGAGCAGGGCTAGCTGAGGTGCAAGGAAGATAAGGGACTGGGTAATCTCTCTTATGAGGAAAAGCTGAAGGAGCTGGAGCTCTTCAGGCTCAAGAGATGCTGAGAGAGGCCACATCCCCATGTGTCCATGTCTGCAGGGAGGGCTCAGAGCAGGGACGAGGCTCTGCTCCTTGGAGTACAGAAGTGGCATCAGAGGAATGCGCAGCAACTGATGGCCAGGAAGTTCCCCCTGCACTNAGTGCTGTGCCCAGCTCTGGACTCAAGAGAGACAGGGAACTCCTGGAGCAGGGCTAGCTGAGGTGCAAGGAAGATAAGGGACTGGGTAATCTCTCTTATGAGGAAAAGCTGAAGGAGCTGGAGCTCTTCAGGCTCAAGAGATGCTGAGAGAGGCCACATCCCCATGTGTCCATGTCTGCAGGGAGGGCTCAGAGCAGGGACGAGGCTCTGCTCCTTGGAGTACAGAAGTGGCATCAGAGGAATGCGCAGCAACTGATGGCCAGGAAGTTCCCCCTGCACTAGAGGCAGAACTTCTTCCCTGTGCTGTAACCAAGTCCTGAAGAGATTTCTNTCTCTTATGAGGAAAAGCTGAAGGAGCTGGAGCTCTTCAGGCTCAAGAGATGCTGAGAGAGGCCACATCCCCATGTGTCCATGTCTGCAGGGAGGGCTCAGAGCAGGGACGAGGCTCTGCTCCTTGGAGTACAGAAGTGGCATCAGAGGAATGCGCAGCAACTGATGGCCAGGAAGTTCCCCCTGCACTAGAGGCAGAACTTCTTCCCTGTGCTGTAACCAAGTCCTGAAGAGATTTCTCAGAGAGGGTGTGGAGTCTCCTCCCTGGGGATGTTCCAGAGCCACCTGGACACAATCCTGTGCTGTGTGCTTCTCCCTCTTGACCCTACTTAAGAAGGGAGGTTGAACCAGATGACCCACTCTGGTGCCTTCCAACCTGGCCCACTCTGTGATCCTGTGATTTCCTCTCATCCCTCATTCATATTTGAATTAACAACCTGCATTCCCTCACAGGTATCAGACAAAGATGGTACTGAGTATGTCTCCTAAATGCAATGATCAGCCTGCTCCCTCAAGCAGTAGAGGTGAAGAGATTCCCTTGGGCACTGCTTAACTCTCTTGAAATTCACAAAGACTGCCTCATGCAGACAAGGCTCCTCCTCTACACTCACCCAGACAGAACTGGGAATGGTGGAGAGCTGCTCTCCCTTGTTTCACCACCACGCAGAATTTGAACTCTAAGCTCAGCCCCACTGCCCATCCATTCCTTCACTGAGCTCCTTACAAGTGTTTAGAGCAATTCCCCAGCTGCTGCTCTGAACAGAATGTTCTGTAGGACACTCCATCTCTCTCCAACATCACAACATGAACATGTTTGCATGCCTCCTTCAGAGGAGCCAAAAACATCAGGGAGAAATTGCCCTCTTGTAAAAGGGACTGAAGCCAGTATTTAGCTTGGCTTTACCTATTACCCACATCTGGCAAGAAAATTCTGCTCCATTTGGTTTCCAGACTGTGGCACATATGGGTATCAGGAACAGGTATCTGCAAGGCATGAAACTCAGAACAGACTCGTGCAGAATCATGGAAGTAATTGCCAGGGTGAATTTCCAGAAACTGGGTTTATTTCATCTACAGACTGAGTAGCTGTGATTAACAGCAAAGTTTACCTACATAGAAGTTGCACAAATAGAGCTTATTAGATTTTTTTTTTCTTGCTTTTAAATAGTACGTTCCCCTAGAGCCTGATGTTTTAGTGAGGGACTTGATGGTCTCTCCACTGCAGGTTGAGAAAGAGAGGGCAAAGGCTGAGGTTTCACCAACTACAGCAGCACTGTCAGACCTCACTCCGTAAGACACCGCAGAAAACCAAAGAATTGTAGGAAACAAGGTTGGGGAAAAATCTTAGAGGTCAATTAGTTCATCTTCCTGCCCAGTGCAGGACCAACTGGCATCAACAATTCTCGACAAATATTTGTTAAATATGCTTTTATCTCCTCCCTCCCCCCACAATGGTGCCTTGACCATTTCCCCAGGCTTTGCCTCTCCCTCAGCTCCCAGAATGATGATGAGGGGCAGCCTTGGAAGAGACAATGGGAGGTCAGAAGAGAAGTGGTGGCACACTGAGGTTCAGTGAACTTCTGCCCAAGGTCACATCACAGGTTGGTGTCTGTGCTGCCCCAGGCCAGGCCAGGCTTTGCTGTCCCACTCCTGAGAAAGATGGGCCCAACCTAGAACTAACACAGACATGTCCCATGGGGGACACCCATGGCCAGGCCCTGCTCTTATCTACACCAGCCCCAGCCTGCTGATTCCATGGTCCCACCAGGATGTGATTCATGTGTGCCCCTGCTCCACCCAGCTGGCATGCTCATCTCACTGATCCTGGCTTCAGGACACCTCCTCCACCAGGACAGGGACTGCCACTCAGTGACATTCTGCAGGGGCCTGCTGACCTCACTGTAAATTTGATCTACAAGGTGCCACTGCAAGAGAGATGTCTGATAGCAGAAAAGAATGGCTGCACGGCTCCCCTGGAGCATAAAGACAGGGTGAAGTATTTAACTGCAGTGAGTCTGTGGTCATGTTGCCCCTGAAATTTGCAGTCATGACACCCACAGCCCTGACCCAGGAGCCAGATGCTGGGGTGTCACCACATGGCCACATAGGCTGTTGTCCCCAAAGATCCCTCTTGTCTGTTTACAGTGTTTCCACAACAACCCTGAGTTATGCTTCTCAGACATCTTCCCAAAGCTGTGGGTTCTCACGAGGTGGATCTTTTATGTGTAAGAAAGCAAAGCACTGGAAGTCATCCCCAGCCCTAAGAAATCAGGAGTACCCAAAGGCCTGCTCATGGCCCTGCTAGGTGCTGTGCACATGCCCAGAAAGACACTCTCTAAGATGGGATAAAATGCATTATTTAAGCTTCTGTTTGCTGTTGTTGGAAAGAAATCATCTTCCAGTGGGAAGAAACCTGGAATGAAATGAGTCATTCCTGGAGAATTCAATGGCAGGCTTTTCCCAGGAGGGCTGTCAAAGAATGCCCAAGATTAGAAACCTGACTGCATTCAAAGTCAAAACCCAGTGGACACTTTGGTATCATGAGGTACCTATTGTAAAAGAATAAGAACTTTCTTTGTGGAGAAAATCTCTATTGAAACAGAAGGGAGAAAATAATAAATGGGGGGAAAAAAAGAGGAAAGGTCTCTTCAGGACCTCTCTCTCCATTCATACTTTAATCAAAGGCTGCAGGTCATCTGCAATTAATACTTGAACAAGCCAGCTGTCAGGGTAGATCCAAAAGGATCTGTGTTTAAAAGCCCACCTCTTTGCCATTTGGCCCTCACCTCCTTCCCAAAGCCAAACCCACCCTGAGAGTCCAGTGGCTCCAGATGCCTCACAAGAAAACACTGAGCACACCAAAATAGATGCCAAGAATTTCCCCCTTCTGCTAGCAGCCCTCAGCAGGACCCTCCTTTCACACACAGTGCAGGGCTCAAAGAGAAAGTGGTAAAAACACAGAGGCCTATGCAATGAATGATGGAGGAGAAAGATCTTCAAGCCTTAAAATGCAAGGACTGCAGAAGGGAGGGTTTCTTGGCTGCTTTTATGTGGCCACAGGAGCTGCTGGAGGAACGTTCAGTGATGCACATTTCACTGCAGACCCAGCCACAGGAACGTGCACGTCGTGCTGGGGGTTTGGGTGAGACAAAGTCAGGGTTGGGTAAAAGAACACCGTGTGAGCAGCACTGTCCCTGCTGCTCTGCACTTCATGCTCCTGCAACTGCCCCCCAGCTGGGAAGGCCTCACATCCCCCACTGAGTGAGGGGGATCTTTTGTTCCAGGGAAAAGACAGTGTTCCTGTGTAACAGGCCTGACTTGGAATAGTTTTGACAAGGGGAAAATCCCGGCTTGGAGTCTGAGAATCCATCTGAGATATGTCCAGACAACAACTCTTGTGCACTCACTAGCTGGGAACCACAAAATAAGGTAATTTTTCTTCATGTCCAAGTAAAACACAAAATCAGGGCATTCAGAACAAACCACTGCTCAATTCTGAAGTTGGCACCAGGCACCCCAAAGCTGCCCCTCAGCAGTGAGGAGAAAAGTACCTCATTGTTCACACAGACCAAGTCCATCGTCTGTCCAAAAGCATCCGTGACCTTCTGCACCACTTCCTTGAATTTGACTGGTCTTGGAAACTGGATAATCCTGTGCACACAAAAAAATACAACAGTCTCAGTTTAGTGAAGCATACTGGAATTTGGGATTTGACTGACAGTACAGGAGAAAGGACTTGTATTCCATCACAAAGCATAAAGACTCCTTGCTTTTACACTCACAGGAATGCTGCTCCTCTGCTGTGCCCAAGAGGGGGCTTTGTCTACCCTGCAAGAATAGCTACCAAAAATCTTTGTGCAGCTCCTCTGCTCCTCCCTCTAATGTGAAGTACAGGTGGAAAAAAAAAAAGTCCAGCAGCCCTCCAACTGGAGAAAATCCAGATCAGGCAATGGTCAGTGATTTATCTTCTCTATTTTCAGCAAAAGGCTCTGAATAGGAAAGAAGGCTGGAAGTAGAGAGGATGGAGTTTGGCATCCTGTGACTCTCCTGTACCATCACACACATCACCTCTATAGGTATGCACAGCAGGTATAGTCTAACCCTAAAATAACACTACTTAAGTTTTCTTTGGCTTTAACATGCACCTTGGACCATCAGCCTGTGTCCTGCCCTGTCACAGTCACCAAGCAGAGGTGATTCCATGAAAATGTCAAGCAGGGAAGGGCGGACAAGCTTTAACTCCCAGCCCTATTTTTATGGGACCCATGCCCAAAATCTGGTTATCTTAAGTAAGTGTCATGGACTGCTAATCAAAGGACACATTTCTGTAGAGTTCCAGCTCCACTGTGGTTCAGCAGGGCTCAAGAATTAACAAGAGAAAAGGATCCAAGTGTGCACCCAATGTCCCTGGTAAAAGAGGCATTTAATGGCTTCCAGCTTGGAACCATTTTGACTGCGTGCAAATCCCAGGAGCTTCTTGTGGCAAATGGGATAACAAGGCAGGGCTCTTGCATATAAAAGTGCAGCTGATTGTAGGGGAATGAATCCTGCTGTGAGCTCAGCTGCAGCTGGATGAAGTCAGCAGGACAGTGTTGAGTGGAAAAGGTAATTTGTCCCCATATTCACAAGAAATTGGACTAGGTACCTACCTTTTCTCTCCTTCATATTCAAACTTGATCCTGACACTTCGCTGCTGAAAGAAAAAACAGAGAATAGTGAGGTCCCAAACTACATCCTGGATTGACTCATAGATCCAAAGCTGACAGGAGTTCTCAAGGACACTCTCCTCTGTAAGGCACCTAGTTTATTTAGGCCAAGCTCCCTGGTGGACTCACAGCCTTTGGGGACACTCCACATTGCTGAGGAATGTGCTTGTCAGAAAGTAAGTTGTTCTGTAAGCAAGAAGACACTCATTTCTATAAATGTTAGTCTTAATAAAATGTGTTCATAAGGTGGAAAAAGGTCCTGAACTCACTTGGGAGCAAGGCACTAGTATCAAAAAAGCCAACATGTTAAGTGTCTTATGTCTGTCCACATTCAGCACTTCCCATGGTTTCACCATAGTACTTTTCTGTTGGAAACCCAAAAAACAAGCTCAGAGGATGTTTACTAGAACACAGGAATATTTGGGGTGAAGAATTAAAAAGTAAAAGAAAGCACTCTCTAATGGAAGTGGAGACAGTCTAGGATTTAGGATTTCAAAGCCAACAGTGCCAGGATGGTTGAAGGGCTGGTTGCTATTTTGTTAGGACCTACAAAATGCAAAGTGTATCAGGCCCAATACACAGCAAATGCCCACCCAGGACTGACCCATTGCTCACCTCAAGAGAAACCACAAAATTTGCCCAAAGAAGAGCCAGTGGAATCACAGGCACACAGCTATGCAGGGACCAGTAAAACCCACTTCTCCCATCCTCTATTTGTGCATATTTAGCAGCAATCAAGAACACAAGGAGCCTTTTCATTCCTTCAGCTTCTCAGACCAAGTCTGAGCCAAGCATCCCTCTAGCATCCCTTAGATCATTCCAGGACTTTCCAATGGTCTCCAAGGCAGATCAAAACGCTCTTTACTTCCCAGACCAGCTCCAGTCACCCTACTTAATCAGCATGTTCCCCCCCTCAGTGCCCACCAGCCTCCTCAAACAGCTCTCTTCCCATGCAGAGAGAAGTGCTGGCCACCTCCGTCCGAGGTGTAACCCCAGGGAGGGCTCGGTCCCGCGCCGCCGGCGTCTCACAGGGATAACTCCCAACTGGGTGGGTGACAGCCCTTCCTGAGCACAGGACTTATCTCTGGGCCTGGGCTGCCAGCATGTGAAGGCACACTTTCCATCCTCTCAGAGAGAAAGCAGAGCTGCAGTGAAACAGCTTTGTTTCTAACGAGGGAAAACGAGCTGGACAGGCGCCCTCCGGTTTGTTTTTAAACTGACAGCTCCTCGAGTTCTGCAAACACCCACTGAAATTCAGGAAGTCAAGGCTGGAGGCAGTTCTGTTGAAAAGCTTAAGCAGATTCAGGGTAAACACACTGGATCACCCGAAAGACATCCTTGTTATCTCTGCTCATGGCATTTTCTGTGTTTCCGGAAGGGCTGGGAAGAACCAGCGCTGGGACAGTCACCAAGTGGGGCACTCCAGCAGTGATACAGGCCTGTGCTAAACAGGCACTTACGTCACCTCGGTGGCTAAAGCCAGTGCTCCAGACCCACATAGTCTGGACAGTCTCCAGGTTCATTTCCAGAACCAGGCCCAGCTCATAAAACTACCAGATTAATTCTAAACCAGTCCAAAATTCAAAGGAGAAGAGATTACCAAAACCAACCTATTGCTGAAAGTTCAAGTCATTCTGGAGAGACAGACAAATACAAGATTGTCACCTTGGATTATCTGTCCTGGAAAACAAACAATACAGGCTCTTTTATACCCATTTTTATTTGCACGTGGCTCTTTGAGCAGAGGCCTGGCTGGTTCATCCCTTCTGGATGCTGGCAATAAATTAGTCAGTGTGGGCTCACTGGCTGTAACACCACAAAACCCTTCTCTAAAGAAAGAAAAAAAAAATCAGGGCAAGGAACTTTCGAGGTTTCTCCTTACAAAAGAGCAGGACGTGGAAGGGGAAGAGCTCACGCAGTTCTGGCCTCACTGCAGGAAACCTTTCAAAACACAGGTTTCACTTTCAGCACAGCCCTGAACATTGCACTGAGCTGGGATGTAGCACACGCAGCTTGGTTGTGCTGAGCAGCACAGATTTCACAGACAAACAAGTTTTGAAAAACAGCTTGTGGCTGGAAAATGTCAGAACACTCGTCCAAAGCTCCAGAGAGAGAAGAAAATGAAAAAAAATGAGCCACGACCCTGCTGCATCCTTTTCTTCTACATCAACAACAAGGCTGATGTGCCATGGCCCGATGCCAGCAGAAGGACGCCAGCTGCCCCACACTGCTCTGCTTCTGAGCAGAGCTACAAACACATTGGCTGCAACAGGGAAATGAAAACCCACTTCATTTCTTAATTAGATAACATTTTTCTTTAATATAAAACACACTAACCTCTTGCCTCCCTCAAAGAAACCAAGACCTTTAGCTCGCAAGCATTTGGAAGAGGGATAAATTCATATTTATCAGTCTGAGAAGTTGATTACAGTGTAATTTTTCAGGCTTCCCTTGGCTTGCTCATGTTTTTGACCCATAGCTCAAGCTGAATTCATCACTGCTATCAGCAACAAATTTTTTCCTTTTTTAAAGAAAAAAAAAAAGAGTGGGCAGTGCCCAAAGTACTAGGAAATCTCAGTGGATGCAAAGCACTTCCTAAATGCTGGAGCAGGCTGTGATTTTTTACACCCATGGAAGTCTGGTTTGCAGGAACCGGTTTAAGATTACACAGGGAGCCTGGGGCACTGCCAAGTGCTGGAGCAGAACCTCATATATGAGCCTGCACCCAGCATCTCAAATGAACAGTCAGGGGGAATGCAGGACCAGCACCTTCTCCACCAGGAACTCAACACAGCGTGCAAATGCTGGTGTGGAGGAGGTGTGGGTGGTGGTGGCTGCTGGGTCCTATTCACTTTTGCACTTTTGTGAGGAATGTGACGCCCCCTTGCACAATCCAGGTTATACTATTCACTGTCCCTGCCATCAGGTGTCACATGAGGTCAAGGGCAGCCCTGTTCTCCTTCAATCAAGAGGTCCTTAGTGGGTGTAGGGGAACAAGCTGAGACATCCAGAGGTTTGTGTTAAGTACAGTGCAGGAGAGGGATAAGGAAGGTCACAGGTACCAGCCTTAAACCCTGAGCCCTGGCAGAGCATTTAAACTGTATTTTCATCAGCACTGTGAGAGCTCAGGAAGGTAATGGAGCAAGCAAAGGAAACCAAGGCATGAAAGCAGGAGGGGTTTTGGCTAAGAGTATGAAGAAAAAGCCCAGCCTGGAGAGGAGAAGGCTCCATGGAGACCATATTGCAACATTTCAATATATCAAAGGGCTTCATAAGATGGAGGCTTTTTAATAGGTCGTGTAGTGACTGGATGAGGGCAACAGTTTTCAACAGCAAGAGGCTAGACTGAGATTGGATATAAGACATTTTCTGCCACTGGGTTGATGAGACACTATAACAGGTTGCCCAGAAAAGCTGTGGATGCCCCATCCCTGGAAGCATTCAAGGCCAGGTGGGATTGAGCAACCTGGTCTAGTGACAGATCTCCTTTGCCCACAGCAGACAACCTGGCCTTTAAAAACCTTCCCAGCCCAAACCATTGCGTGCTTCATTCTCTGAGGCAGAAGAGTGGTAGAGAGGAGCACAGCATGGAGGTGTTTGGCCTCCTGTGCTGCGTGCCCTGAGCAACTTTCCCTCTCTGTGTGCGTTTCCGTGCGGCGCGGGGCACGGAGGAGCCCACGGCCCCGCTGGCGCCTGCAGACCCTGCTGCGACACAAACAAAACCAGCGACAGCCCTGACAGGAAATACCACAGCCATTCCCTTCGTTTCTGCAATAATTTCTCCTCCAAAATACTTGTAACCGGCATTTCCTCCAGCCCTGCAAACAAATGGTATTTTACTCGCCCTTGCCATATTCCTCCAAAAGGAAAAAGCAAAGCCGCTGCTGGGGCTGCAAACCCGTCACCATCTTTCCAGGCTTTCCTTGAGGTATTTTTTGGCTCTTTCTTCAAAACTTCGGATTTCACAGAGAAAAGACCACAACTTCCAAGCTTCAGAGAGGGAATTCAGATGGGAATTTACGAAGAAAAGGGGCAAATGCTTTTGCCTCTTGGCTGGGGACCATGTACCCCAGCAGGCTTTGCCAAGGTCGGCCCTCAGAGCTGGAGCAAGAGCCCTGTGTGCTGGTTTAGATTAAGGAAAACGTTGGAAAAAAATGGAAAAAGTGTTTCCAAACGAGGTGAATCATGATCTTATACAGAGATCCCTGAAGAGCTGACTGCTGTTTGTAATAAAAGCACACACAGAGAGCAGGAAAACAAGCAGTCAGTCCTAAAATGGAAGCGGCTGCGGAGGAGCAGAAGATGCTGAGCACCCCTCTCTGCTGAGCAGACAGGGGTTGCTCAAACTGGGGTACAGATCCAAGCTAAACCTGTGGAGAAGGCTATCTAATGGCAGAGGCAGGCAGGGAGGCAGAGAGGAGCCAGCCCCTGCACCTCCACGCCTGTGTCACTGAAACAACTAAAACTGCCACTCTGGAAAATCCCTGACTAGCACAAATTTAGATTCTCCCTCATCATGCCCTCCTCTCCTAAACTCAGCTGCCATCAGAAACAGTGTTATGTTGAGACCCCACTTCTGTGGCTTGCTTTAAATCCCCTCCTGTCAAATCTACAGGGGACAGCTTTGCCCATGCTGAGACATCACAAGGATGGGGACTTTAGAGCACTTCTTCCACCCAAATCCACAGCTGCTTCACAAACCAACTGGGACAAAGTCTCTGACTTCAGCATTAACCCTTCTGCGGTCAAGAAAGGCAGGAAAAATCATCACAAGGGGCCGTCTATTCCCTTCGGTGCTGCTCATTCCAGCCTTGCTCATATCTACCCACAAGACCCCAGACACTTATTTTGCCTCAGTTTCCCTCCTGGGTAATAGAAGGACAATGAAATACACCCACTTTTGCATACCACAGGGTAATCAGAGGGATTGTTTTTCACCTCTCTCATTTTCTGCTGGCTGGATTAAAAACAAGGAGGAAACCCCGCGGAGCCACGCAGGCATTAGCACTCAGTTACTCCCTTTGTACAAAGCCACGAAGCCGTGGGATTCCTCCTCAGCTCCTGGCTCTGGCTAAGAGGAATCAGCACGGCAGGGCCAGGCTGAGGGGAGTCCTACACTTCCCCAAGGTGCAGGTTGTTTGCATCAGCCCTGTGCCCTCAGCAGTGGGACGTTCCTCACACGCCAGACAGCTGGAGCACAGCCCCAGACCGCAAGAGGAGATGACTAATCCACGTCATTGGGAATTATCTGCACAGAACCCCCACGCACGCCGGGTTATTCAGCAATCAGACAGAAAGGAGTTCGTCTGGCATTGCCCCCTTCTCATTTCAGGGGTGGAAAGATCCCAGTCCCCCTGGATCTTTGCAGGTGTTTTTCCTCTGAAAGTAAGTCCAGCACCTGAGCAGCTCAGAGGACAGTGCAAAGATGATGTCTAGAAGGTTCACTTGCTGCCTGTTAGAGACATTGCTGTTTCAGACAGAAGCAGAAATCACAGGCTTCTAAAACCACCCACCTGGCAGGGAGTAGCTTTTTTTCCAGCTGGATTTCTCACTGGTATCACCCACTTCACACCCAAGTCAGCTCCACATGCAGACATGGGAAAGCCTCTTAAATCCTTGGGACTCCACTGCCTTTGCCATCTCCAGCCAAGGCTTTCCCATTTTGAGCAATGCTCCCTCACCTTGGTCCCTTGTTTCTGCTCCCCAGGTGGGGAAATCCCTGCAGATCCTCTCACAGAGACTCCCATCTTCCTCCCCTCCACATCATATCCTCCAAATGTAAAACACAGGTGATAAAGGCAAACTTTTTTTTAGGCTGCCCGAAGACCCAAAAAAGCCCTACAAAATGAGCTGCATTTTACTGGAGTTTCGAGCAAGCCTTGTCTTGTACCCAGCTTGCCAAAGACTCCAGAGGTAATCTACTAAAATAACAACTTTTAGGACAGTCTGACATTTGAAGTATATGGAGAAACTTTCCCTACAAATATTTAATTGCCGTGGGAGAACTTGCCATCGTGATTAGGGTGGCAGAGGAGCTGCTGGCTGTCACTGGCCGTGACAGAGGCCCACTGACAAGCAGCTTCATACTGCCAGTTGCCAAGTGCTATTTATAGAAGTGAATGGATGTGCACACAAATAGATACAAAATAAATGCTAATTTAATTGCTATTTTCTCTCTCCATCCTTTTGTTCAGGATTTCCTAATTACTCAGGGTTTCCCTTCTTCCTCCACCCATCTTTTTCCTTAATGAACTCAACACAGATCTTCATTCTCCTGTTCCCTTCTTCCTCTCTTCAGAGACATGTCTATGAACAAACTCCCTTGTTCAGTCTAAGAGATAGCCTGGAAGGACTCCTTCCAGCCATACCAGAGGATGCACAAGGAATAACAGAGTGATTAAAGGAATAGCAGAGGAACACCAGTGCAGAAGATGCATTAGGAATAATGTCAGAATGATCCTTCTGTTCTCAAAGAATACCTTCACTTTAACTCACACGAGGAAAAAAAAGGGTGTCTGTGTTTGTCCCTATAATTCCCACAAGGCAGAGAGGCAGGACAATGTAGAGGCTGCCACACCTGACCAGGATTCAGGAGATTCCAGCACAGCCATCACATCTGCTGCCAGCTGCCTGGGCAACTCAAGGGAGGGAAATCATCCACACTGTTCTGTTCTAATTTCCACCTCGTTCTGCCACCAGGCATTGTACATCCAGAAACGCAGCCTTCACCCAAAACTCATTTGGGAGGGAAGAAAACTAAGAAAAGGAAGATTTTTATGAAACTTGCCAAAGGATGTTAATTTCTTAAGATGAACTGAAGCAAAGCTATCGATATTTTGGGAAAGAAATACTTTGGAGCACATACCACTATCACAGGCTGTTTTCTTGTGTGGCCCAGGCCTACCAGGAATACAATCTGGCAGGATTCAAATTTCAGCTTGTGTCAAGAGAGCAGTAAGGAAGCCCTCCAGGAGACAGGAATGAGATAGCCCTTCAGTTGTGTTTCTCTGTGTACCAAAAAACTGCTGCAAGCCACAGAGAACTGGCTAGTTAGCCAGCACATTCTTCTTGTGAACTCTTTCAGTGGAAATTTGGAACACTGACTAAAGGATTCCCATGCCTCAGAAAAAACATTTTTCCACAGAAAAAGAAATATTATTTTATTAATCTACTAACTGAACTCCCAAACCCAAGAAGCTCAACATGAGCATGTTGCCGCAGGGCCTCATAAGAGGCACCAACAATGAGATGGACAAAAGGACATTTTATCACCAAAATGCCCCCGTGCCTCATTCTCCCTCCAAGAAGGGAAAATGTGCAGAGCATCCTTCAGCCCAACCAGCCAACCTAATCACAGGAAAAAATAAACAATAAAAAGGGAAAATCAAGTACTGAAGGAACAACAAATCACAGGCATGACAACAGCATTTCCAAAGCAATCTCTCCCCCACATCAATTTCTGTCATAAAAAACAAGGGGGAAAAAAAACCCTAAAAGTGACCTAAACAAGCTGATTAAACTGAGCTACAAACACAAACCAAGTCCCCACTAATTCCACCTCCTTTGGCCACTCCCCACCTCCCAAACTCGCCTCCCGCCGTGCCGTGAGCCAGAGCTGCTCCAGCCAGTCCAATTTAGTGAGGCAACAATTCAACATCCTCCAACGCCCTTCATCTCCTGGGGCCTGCTGGTCTGAACCCTCAGCTCCGGATGTGTGAGGAGAGCAGGATCCTGACCATCCACATCTCCTCCATCAGAGAGCTCTGAGCAACCCTGAGCACGCAGCTATGGCCGCTCCACTTGTGGATAAAAAGAAAAATCATGAAGGAAGAAGTGTTTTTCCAAGCATCAGTGCTCTAATAAGAAGGAAAGTTTGATTCCTGCTATAATAAAATTAAACACAATTGGCAGCCAACTATTCTAAATACTGATACTCTAAATAGACTATATTTAGAGAATATACACTTCATATAAATATTATTTTCTAAATATTCTCTGGTATCAGAGCATGGCATACCTCCATTGGTGATTTATAAATGAAGATGTGGATGGGCCATGGATGTGAATTTGATTGCAAGATGCCAACTTTACTCAGATAATAATTCAATCAATGAAAACTGTCATTTTCCTCATTTTCAACTAATTATCTGGTTAACTGTGTATGTGCTGCATTAACAGCCCAGGCCTCAAAAAGGACAAGCAGGGATTTTCCCCCATTGCACAAAACAAATGTTGTGAGAGGAGCCTGAGAAGATTTACTACCCTGAAAGCAAGTGGAGCTGGCTCCACAGAGCCCCCAGCCACCACCATGCACAAGGTGCTGCCCTTGCAGCTATCCCAAGCTGAGCTGGGTTTGCCTGCAGCTGCAGGGAGCCAGCCCTGAGTTTCTCTGGTCAGTTCTGTAAACATCTGGGGACTTATTTCAGCATGAGCTGAACACAACCCCAGTGATTCAACTTGGGCAGCTGCTCCCGCCAGGACGCGCTTTGAAACGAGACGCGCACGTGTTTTCATCCGCATGTGGACGGGAAGCCCGGAGGGATTCGGGAAGGGATTTTTCCTCTCTGTACCCAGACTTATTAATTTGTAGCACAAGTGACATTAAAGAAATGCATGACGACAGTAAATGACAATTTGTTTTCCTCCTTGCTTTGATTTGCAGAGTTGACTGCAAGCTCATTCTAAAGCACAGCACTAGAGGTGGAATTCCAAGTGGATTTGCTGCCATACTTCTTACAGCAGCTTCCCAGTTGTCCTAATCTTTTTCTGCCTTTTTTTCTCTCCATTTTGACAACTGAATTCTTTCTTCATAACTTACATGTCTGCACACTTGCTCCAGACACAAACATTCTATTAAATCCACTGCAGCTATTGTATTGATGTCAGCAAATAATTTCTGACATTGCTCAAGGGACAATGTTTTTTGCTCACCAAAACAACTCTGAACGTGCAACAGGGCCAAAATGTTTGGGTTTAGGAGCATAAAGATAAACAGCAGTAATTCATAATTAAAAACTTTATATAAGAATGACATTATTCATCCCCAAAGAGCTTGGGTGTCTACAGCTCAGAATTGGCAGTCTGTCTGTCAAATATCTGAAGTAAAATGTGCACATAATAAATATTGTATTGCATTAACACTGTCAATAGAGAACAATTGACTTATCCAAGTCCTAAAGCTGCACAGCCTGAAACAAGTTCTGCTACTTTCAGAGCTAAACAACAGTCAGAAGTGCCTTGAGGTGGGACTCAAAATTTAAACCCAGTTTCAGGCTCAGTTGTTATATCTGTGAATAATTTGGGGCATTACTCTTCTCTGCTCCTCTGTGATACAGGGATGCCTGTAACTTCCTTTCAGCTCATCAAAAAGAGGTCATAAACCTCATAACTTGGTAAAACTATGATATTTCTGATGTGCTGGGCACTTGTTAACTTCAGTTGTAACATTTAAACTCTGCTCTGCCAGCATGGCAATCACCACGCCTGGGGTGGCCTGAAGAAACAATGCCATACCTGTTTGTTGGAGTGGACACTGTTTTTATTCCTGTTGTTGTCCAGCAGCCCCCCACACTTGCCCAACGCTGCCAAATCCTTCATAATAGAGTTCAGAGCTTCTTCTTCATCTGCAAGAAAAGAAGAGACAACTGAAGTGTGGGAGATAACCATGCCCTTGGATGTGCAGAGTGAAAATACAGCACTGCAAATATAAACTTCTCAACACAAATGGATCAAAAGACACAAATTCAAGCCTTCTTATGATGAGAGGCATTCCAAGACCACACCACAGTCTCTCCCAGCCCAGTCTGTCTTGAAAATACAAGTTCCTTCATCACAGGTGAGATAGAAAATGAGATGTCATTGTCCCTACCTGAAAGGGCCGGCAAAAAAGCTGGAGAAGGACTCTCGATAAGGCATGCAGTGATAGCACACAAGAAAATGTCATTAAATTGAAAGAGGGCAGGTTTAGATTAAATACTAGGAAGAGATTTTCCTCTGTCAGGGTAGTGAGGCCTTGGCATAGCTGCCCAGAGAAGTTGTGGCATCCCTAGACATGCACAAGGGCAGGTTGGACATGGCTTGAAGCAGCCTGATCTAGTGAAAGGTGTCCCTGTCTTTCCTCCCTCTTCATTAAAGATGCTCAAGAGCCACAACTGACTTTCAAAACCAGAGGAAGTGAAAAACCAGGGGAGAGGGCAAGGAGTCCGTGAGGAAAGAGAGAAACTCAGCAATGATGGATAAAAGGCACAGAGTCCTCATGGGATTTCTGACTTCTGCAGTAACAGGAGAACTTTGAGGGACCCATCAAATCTGAAACCAAACTCCTCTTTCTCAACATTTTGGCAGCTCTGGTTGTGGCCTCTTAAAGCAGCTATGAAGTGTTAAATGCAAAGTACCAACCACAAGGACTAAGAACCCTGTCAAGACCTCACTAGGCAGGACACACTCATTAGGAGAGTGTGAGAGCCCACTGCACCCTCCATGCTCTTGATACAGTCAAGGCAAATGTTAGGCACATGCAGCTATTACTGTAAAAAATACAAATACGGCTACAAATCTTGTCTAAAAGTGAGTGTCTCCAGGGACAGAACCACCCCTACACCAGGACAGCCTGCAGATTCAACTCAAAATCCACAAATAGGTGAAAAATGACAGAAACCATATGAAATCAGACAGGACTGGACCCAAAGATTGAGGGTCTTTCCCCAGGGAGGTGTATGTCCTGGATCCTCATGCTGAGATATAACACCATCTCCTCCTTTTCTGCTCCTCCTGCTGGGTTCTATAAGCATTGAAGCTATGAAGAAAACCCAGATATGTGAGAAAAAGACTTCTCATACATGCTCTGCTCGCAGAGAATATTAAAGAAATAAAGGGGAAAATTGGGGGAAAATGTTTAAAGTCCAGTTTCACATTTCAGAGCTCAGAAATGAGCTCCAATGCCTACCTCAAACTCTTAGGAAAAAGCCTACATTTTCCAATAGGCAAAGTGTATATCCATATTTAATATATAAACATATATCTGTACATCAATATTAAAAATATAATTGATAAAATAATAAAATTCATACCTAAGTACATTAAAATGTAATCCCTTTTGCCTTCCAGATTTCCCTATTTACTAAAAGCACAGGTATGTTTTTCCAAGGGGTGGCAGGGAGCACAGCCTGAAATGCTACAGGAAAAACCTTAAGAAAAAGAAAATTTTCAGTTGAAGTTCAGGGAAATTAAAAAAAAAAAAAAAAAACAAAACAAAAAACAAACAAACAAACAAACAAAAAACCAAACAAAAAAAACCCACCAAACAAAAAACCCCAACAACAACAAAAAAGAAACATATCAAGAACATCCCCAAAGTCTGCGTTTGGGGTGTTTTTCTTTTGTTGTTGTCAGTTTGTTTTGTTTTGAGGGTTTTTTTTAAGGACCTCTGGGACAAGTGTAGTTTTCCGCACAGATTTTGTAGTAGGAAAATACCCAACACAAAAATAAAAAAAA
>WEIU01006261.1:0-23433 GCA_013389925.1 Aegithalos caudatus | reverse complement strand
AAAAAAAAAAAAAGAAAAGAAAAGAAAGTAGACCTAGAACAGGCTAGGCTGTCAGAGATCACCTCATCCAACACATCTCCTCTGTGGTCTTTTCCAGAAGGAAAACAATGATGAGACTGCAAATTCCTTGCACTTCCCTTGAAAATGCTCCCTCACCCCAATGCATGGAGTAAACAAACACATATGAAAGGAAGAGGGAGAGAAGTGAAACTAATAAACCCTCAAAATTTAGCCTGAATTCCTGTGCATCAGCAAAGCTACTGCAGCAATTCTTTAACTGACAAGCACCACTCAGTGACACTGATGGGGACACACAGCACTTCAACCATCTCAGCCTGACAGGGGAGCCACAGATCAGCCTCAGGATCACAACATGATCCCACCTGGATACAGCCTGGCAGATCTAAGCCCACAGAGGTGTGGATGCTGGTGGTGATGAGCCACAGCACTGACATCCCAGTGAGGGGCCATGCACAGCACCTTCCACCCACATCACAAGTGCAGGCAGAACTGCAGACCTGCACAAGACTGCTATTGAGTCAGCTCCCATTCCCAAGAACAGCCACAGTGCCTCTCTTCACTACAGAATTCCCACAATCAATGCTGCCCCATACTACATTTGCAGCTGGCAGGCTGGAGGCACCTTGAGCAGGTTCTATCAGCCACTCTCTGTACAAGAAATCACCAAACTGACAATCTCCTGAGAACTGGGCTGGAGCCAGCAGCTCCTTCCCTGCTCAGGGCAAGTCTCCGCTTTCCTTGTTAAAATAACCCACACTGCCTTGACAAAGCAGTGGCTTTTGCCTTCAAAGTGAAAATGTTTCTAAAAAATTTTGAGGTTAGTCACCAGGGATTTTAAACTGAAATTTGTCATTCTTTATATTGAAGAAGCAGATCTGGACTTTCTCTTCCCTTCCCTTTTTTTTTTTTTTTTTTTAACCTAGCTTTAATTTAGTTCTCCTCCCACAAAACCTCTCTTCTAGTAACAGAGAAAGAGCAAAGGTGACACAAAGCCAGGATGAGATAAATACCACTCTTCTCCTTTCTCCATAGGGGAGAATAAACACCTAAGGTGCAGAAGTGCTTCACACTTTTCATTTTCTAAATTCAAACCACTACCAAACTCTGAATCACATTTCTACAGGGCTTTTTGTGAGGGTGGTTAGTAACAGGACAATGGGGAATGGCTTCAAACTGACAGATAGATGATTTACATTGGATATTAGAAGAAATTCTTCCCTGTGAAGGTGGAGAGGCCCTGGCAGAGTGTGCCCAGAGAAGCTGTGGCTGCCCCTGGATACCTGGAAGTGTCCCAGGCCAGGTTGGATGGGGCTTGGAGCAACCTGGGATAGTGGAAGGTGTCTCATTCCAGGGGGTTGGAATGAGATAAAATTTTAGGTCCCTTCCAGCCCAAACCATTCTGTGATTGTGTGATTCTACACATCTGCAAGAACAAATCCTAAATTTACTGGTATTCCCCCACTTTTTTTTTTTTTTTTTTCTTTCTTTAAAGCATCATTTCAGCCATCCCTGAAAAGTTTTGGGTGAACTTGTGTAAATGCTATAAATGTGCAAGTGAGGTGCTCAGCTTCAACCAGGACTCACTCCAAAATCTTTTCTCCTTTCTTGGGTCACCAGGTCAGGAAGTCATTTAAGCACTTCCCAGTGGTCCTAAATCCTGACATAATGAATTTTCTTTAGGAGAGGGTGCTTATCTGTAGAGATAAGATCAAAATCATTATGTACCTGCAGAATTATAAATAATTCCCACTTATTAAAGTTTCTCTCAGCACCAAAGAGTATTGGATATACAACTATACCAGCAGATGAGGGAGAAAGTGGAAGTAATCTAGGTCACCAATTAGAAAAGCAATATATTCAAGCTTTGTTTAAAAGAGAAAATTCCTTGGGAGAAGATCTATGGGGAATGAAGATACAAGACACACTTGGGAAGAGACTCCACCTAGAACATGACCCACCAGATCACACTCAGAATAAGAAGAAAATTTGTCCAATTTTGGCACCACCAAAATGCTAAACATGAATTAGAAAGCAATCTAATAGAGCATCTTATCAATGTGCCCCCATCTGTTGCCACACTTGGTAGTCCCAACCAAAATTAACAGGCTGCAGGAAATTGCTCCAGGGGAATCCAGTTCTTACCCATCTTTCCATCTACATCAGGCCTCCATTCCACCAGTCCCAGACTCTTGTGCCTTATCCTCCTCTCTCAAGCATCCACCCTGTAACAAACACAGAAATTGCAGATTAATTTTGACATGACAACAGGGTCGTGGACCACTTTTCCCAAAGCCTCTCCCCACCATCACCTGGGATGGAGGGAAGAGGAGAACCTTTAGTTGGGAATAGAGACCAGGAGTCTGCCTTCCTCTGCACACACCAACGGTAACACACCACAAACCTGGGATCATAATGGTTTTAAAATCTTGGAGTTAACAACGTGTACTTCCTTAAGAGCAGAACATTTTAGTTATATGGTATTTAAATGTGTTTTTACATGATTAATGTAACCCTAAAGCAATCCCATCTTTAACACTTCACATTCTGCAACATCCCCGTGGGATAACACTCACTTAGGGAACAGACTGACAGCAGAACATGGAAAAGCAGTCCTGAATCAAAGCAGAAACCTAAATTTAGGCCTTCCAAATGGCAGCCAAGGTTCCACAAGGCTGGACTAGCTTTCCTCTGATTGCATGGGAAAAAAGCTGAGTGTAAGCAGCTCTCAGCAGCAGTGACTGCCCTGTACATCCCCCATGGGAGGTGTGTCCCTAGGAGCCCTCCCAGAGTTTCTGCCTTTAATCTGCCCCCTCACCAGCACAGAACTGACCTCAGTGACTTGGCATCCTGCATTCAGCCAAACTCCTGCACCCAGTAAGGTTTTTTTGGGGTTTTTTGGCCACCAAGAAACTACAGCAGGCCTGAGCCTGCTGGAGCCTGTCCTGCTCACTAATGAAAAGCCTCATTTTAGACTGAACAAAGGTAAAATCCACCTAAAGATGGGCACCTTTTAAAGGACACTGTGATAGGAGACAACATCAAATTCCACTTCAGCTGCCTGATAAGCCCACAGATTTCTTGGTCATAAACATGTGTGATAGCACAAGGAAAGGGAGAAACACCTCAAGAACTTGATCAGACTTGCACAGGGAGTAAGACATTCCTGTCCTGCAGTCACTGCAGGTTGCCCTGAAGACAATGAGAGCCATGTGCTCCAGGACACTGACATGGATCTTGGAGGGTTAAATATGAGGCATTGGTCAGAAATGGTAGGAAAAGGCACTTTGAAAACCTCCTGGCTTAGTCAGATCAATTCAAACACAGCAACAAATCTGAAAGAACCAGGAATGGTCTCAAGCATGGATCAAAACAATTTTCTGCAGCTCTGGTGCCTCGGTGCTGGTAAGCAGAGGGATAGTTATCCATCCTATTTTGAGACAGACAAGTGAGAAGGGAAGGTGTTAAGAGAGCAGCAGAGGTCGAGACATCCATGTGCCCCCTGTGTTTCTGCTGCTGCCTCCCAGGACAGCACCACCGAGAGCCCAGGGCCACCAGGGACTCTGCTCTGCCCACTTCCAAGACCAAGGAGGAGGCAAGGAAGTAACCAGACAGCTTGAATGGTTAAAAATTCCTACCTTGAGAAGGAACTGGTCAGTCTATGCAATGCTGAATCAAGAGGGAGCAGAAACCCAGCAAGAAAGCAGGGTAAAAATTCCATCTGATTATAACAAGAGCAGGAAACAGCCCAAACCTTCACTTTTGCTTTCCAAACTGCTGTGACACTTCCAGGAATTAAGATGCGTGCACAGTTTGCACAGAGGGCCACAGCCTGGATTAGCTGTAAATTCCTGGGACAGCCCAAGTTAACTCTCCTATCAGAGTAATAAAATTTTCTAGTGTCTTTCTGGAAACATTCCAGACCTTTCCAAACCATATCTAGTCACAAAAACAAGCAACCTACAGCAAACAAGCCCTGGAAAAAACAGGTGACTTTCCCATGAGCAGAGCCCTCCTCTGTGCTGTTCTCCATCACCTCTGCCACAGCAAACCCCTGAGACCCCACTGCCCATCCCTCTGAGCAAACCAGCCCCTGCACACAGGGCAGGAAATCTCCACGGATACACAAGAGAAAGAAGGGTTTTCTGTTTTAGCAGATCTCTTCAATCCTAAGGACAGCCAGCCTTCAAACTAGACTGCAAACACTGGTGATTTCCGTGGCTTCCCAAAAATACATACCAGCAGCTTCCTGTTACAGAAGGACAAATTCCTGTTTCTAGTACAAATTCTGTCCTATTATTATTATGTCCCTTAAAAAACAGAAAGGAGGAAAAAANAAAAAAAAGAAAGAAAGGGAAAATCCTTTTCCTATAGATGATGTTCCAAGAAGCTTCTACTCCCACTAAACTCCCTGACCAGTGCTGGTAGTTTGGGACACAAAACCAGTGAGGAATCTGAAACTGGGCTCCCACTGCCACTGCACCACTCCCACATCCCACAGAACTCTGTAAATGTACTTGAAATCTCTCTGAGAAGCACCTGCCAAGCAGTGAGAGAGCTCAGCAAGGTGTTGGCCCCAAGGGATGCTGAGGCAATGAATTCCAGGCTTGTGCTGGGCATGCAGGAGACTCTGACTGCTCAGGGAACTGCTGGAAGTTACCTGACCTGCAGGAAAGCCCAGTGCAAATGCTCTCATCTAGGGGAAAAGCAGTTTTGATTTGCCTGAGCTGAACTTTGCAGACAGAGTGGCTCAGCTTCATTACTGCTCCATGAGTGCAGGGTATGAGTATCTACATGAGAGATGGATGCAAGGTTATTAATCCATCTGGAAAATCCTTTTTCTTCCCATACTTCTGGCTGGGAAGGGATTAAGTAAGACTGAGCTCAGTGGAGACAACAGTTCAGCTATGACATGTCTGTGCACCCATGACTCCTGCCTCTGTGGTTCTAAGTTACAGAAAGCAAAGCAGGGGAGGAGAGGATGGAGAAGTGTGATTTTTCTCCTGGATGTAAGGGAAGACAAAAAGTTACCAGGAGATTTACTGTGAGGAATTATGTAGTATGAGGATTAGGAAAGCAGGAAAAGTGCAGCCCAGCACTGAGAGCTGGAGTCACCTGCAGCCTAGCATTGATATATGGGATTTACAGTATCACCTATCCCAAAAAGTGTTGTTCCTACCCTGCAGAGGCTCAGCATCCACCACAAAACATGGACTTCAAGTCAGCATGCCTTGCCACTACTGCAGCACAAGCAAGTAGCATCTCTCTCTGCAGTTTATCACCCCCAGGCTTCCAGGGAAAGCAGCACCTACTTATCCCTGTAGCACCACTTAGCACTTTGGTTTGAAGGTGCAGGGACACACCACTGTAAAATATATATATATATAATAATAAGCCATAGTTGCCCCTGAAATAGGGCTCGGCTGGAAAGCTACTCAAACTAGCATTGCTAAAATTGGGACTTTCCTTGTTTTTTCAAGCAGTGGGGAACATGTTGGGCTCAGAGAGTTTAACAAGCAAGAGTCAAGTGGAAAAAATCTCTCCTTTTTAAGAGCTGACCACATTAACTTTCAGCAAGTTTCCGGGAGTCCTGCCAGAGCACTGCAGTTTTGTATACTACGGAACTGTTAAAAATATTATTGTAAATGTTATTTTCAAAAAGCTGCAGAGGCCAGCGCTGGGGTAGTGTTAAAAACAACAGCAAAGCAAATGAGATTGTTTTAATGGTGAGAACACAAGTGCATGTGTGCTGATAGCTCAGGCAGCCTGCAGGCTTGGCAAAGAGGGATTCAAAGGCAGAGTGGTTGGAATATTACAGGTTTTCTCTGATCATCCCAATCTCATCCTTATGGTTTTCTCTAGACACCACAGAACGTTTAACCTGCTGTACTTCAAACTGCCCTGGAACTTGGATCCATATTCTGGGATACACAAAAGAACAGCTAAATTTTGGTGCCACTTCAGACACATAAGACCCTGCCCTCATGGCATTTTCCACCCAGGTTATCCAAAGGATATGCCATGCAAGTAAAAAACCAGCAATTTAAGACTGTGCACCTTTGTAGATGTAGCACTTAGGGATATGGTTTAGTCATGGACTTGACAGTTCTGGGTTAATGGTTGGACTCTGTTAGAAGTTCTTTTCCAGCCAAAATAATTCCCTAATCCCATGTTTATGAGCATGCACTTTCTGCAGACTTCTGCAGACATGTGTGTAACCAGGCCATGTTTGCAGGTGCATCTCCTCAGAGAGCTCAAAGGACAAAGTTCACAAGCCAAGGTGAGGAGAATGAAACCTCCCCTGATCAGGCTGCTGAGCTGAAGTGACACACACAGCTCATGGAAGGAGCCAGCCCATGAAACCCAACAAGCAATTCTCCATCAGCTCCCATCAGCTGAGGCTTCTTCTCCCCAGTTTTGGGCATGACACCCCAAAACTGCTTAAGAATCTTTCTCACAACACCTGTTGCTGGGAGATGTGTGTTTAAAAGCCATGGTGCTCAGTGGAGGATTCCTTCAGTGACCCAGCCAGGGCAGCTGCACTTGACAGCTGCTTCTGGAGAAAAATCTCCTGAGCCATCCTGTTCCTTCTAGCATGATGGGTACTGAGAATAAGAGGTTTAGAACCTGCCTGAGTCCTGCTGTTAACACCCATGACAGCCCTTCAAAGAAGCCATTGAGATCTTAAAACAAATCCTCCTCTCAGAAATTACTTGATAAATGAAATGTTCCAGACAGAAAGCTCCAGTAAGTTATCACAGAGTGGTTTGGGTAGGAAAGGATCTTAAAGATCTTGTAGTTCCAAACCCCTGCCAGGAGCAGGGACACTTTCCACTCTCTCAGGTTGCTCCAAGCCCCATCCAACCTGCTCTTGGACACTTCCAGGAATGGGCCAGCCACAGTTTCTCTGGGCAACCTGTGCCAGGGCCTCTCCACCCTCACAGGGAAGAATTACTTCCAAATACCCAAGCTAAATCTCTCTTCCTTCAGTTTAAGACCATTCCCCCTTGTCCTGTTACTCCATGTCCATGTAAGAAGTCCCTCTTCAGCTCTCTTGCAGCCCCTTTAGGTACTGGTATTTTCCTCACTCCCTTTTCTTGCTTTGCAGTAATATTCCTGTTACTAAAGTCAGTGCAGTAATCAGTAATGCATACTGGGATATTAAATAGCTTTGATTTTCCATACAGATCTCCAACTTCTGGAACAATAAAACAATGCAGCAAATCAAAAGGATTAGAAAGGACTCTTCTATCAGCAAAGGCCAGACAACACAGCCCCATCAGGTCAGTTAATCTATTTTGCATGTAACAGGCAGGTCAAAGCAAGTGTCCAGAAAACACACATGTTCCCCACCTGTTTGGGTTTTTATTTCTATCAGGGTCTGCACAGCACAGAATTGTGTCTCTACTGAACTCACATTTCTTATAGAGGAACCACCTTCCCCAGCAGCTGGTGGAGATGAACCAATTTGCAGACACCCCAAAGCCCACCTCAGTCCCACTGTGCCTAAATCCAAGTTTTCAAATCAGGCACTGAAGTGACCAAGTCTAAAAAATCCTCATCTCCTGCAAGCCTGAACATTTATCTCCCAGATGAACCTGAGCCAAGATTATTTACACACACAGCCCTGCCTGTGAGGATGAAGATCTGCAGCTAGGGGAAACCACTGTCCAGCATCATTTTCCCTTTCACAGGGCAAAATCCTGTCCTCAGATAATTTTCTGTGCACTTATGAATCAGAGGGAAACCCTGATGCCAGTTACACCTACAGAAACCCTCTGATTACAGTGAACATTCTCCTCTAAGTGAACACAGCAAAGGGAAGGTATTTCTACATATAATATTAAAACCAAAGCAGAAAAATGTTGTCATTTCTTCCTCCTGTAGGTTTTCATTGCCTTATTTTTGTCTTTCTCCTCAAATGACCAAAGATTTTGTGGGAGGGAAATTAAAGCAAAACCTTGTATCTGGAAAAGTGAAGCTTCAGGCCTCTTTCTTCCATGTTCCTGGGAAAAACAGGAAGGAAAAGGAGCAGAAACCAAAAAGGAGGGATAGATAGCAAAAACCTCAGGTGAAATAAGCCATCAGAGAAGTGTTTGTCTCAAAAAAAAGTCTTTCCTGGGAAAAGCAATTGGGAGAAAATCATCTGGTATCAGAAACAGAGTCTCCATGGAAGAAGCCTTACACCAGAGAGCTGCAAAGCCAACACTGTGCCATGGAGAACCTGGCCTGAGAGCTGGAATCTGCACCAGGGACTGGGATACCCAGTTCTCCATGAGGATAATGGCAGGCAGAAACCAACACGTCTCTGTAGCTTCAACATCTAATACTATCAGATGCATTACAAACCTTATGGCTGATCCTACATCCTCCAGCAGGGATTTTAACACTAAGTGCCCAAGCTCTGGACTGGGAAGGAGGGAGATCCATCCCATGGCCTTGGCATGACACTGTGGCAGGTTCAGGGCTTTGCAGCCACTTCCACATTCACCCCACCTCATCTCTGACACGCTTTCCCTCCCTTGCAACACCCCCCTGAGAGCACAGAGGATAACACCCCTGTACATACCAGGAGCCATCCCACCAGCCTTTGTCACGCAGCATTTACCCCCAGCCTGCCACAATCAATAGTCCCTCGCAGCCATCCCCCAGCACAGCTTCCTCTTTAACAAGCCACAGCCTCACCCCCGCTGCCTGGCTGGATTTTATTGATCCCAGCAAGACTTTCTGATCGACTGCAAAGCCCAGGGCTCAGGACTAATTGACCTCTCTCTGCTCTCTCAGCAGCTACCTGGTTGATTTGCTCCTTCTCTGTGGGCAAAGCAGCACAACCTCCACAGCACATGGGGAGACCAGGACCTCCACAGCCACCACAAATCTGGATAGGTCCTTTCCTTGGCTCGTGCCACTTCTGCCACTCAACTCTGCATTCAGATTTCTCCAGTGGGAGAAAAAGGAGCTCAGTGAGTGCTTAGTGGCATGCAAAGGTTAAAAGCTAGCTGTGGTTTTGGGCAGAAGGGCCAGGTTTCTGCACAGCCCCAGGACTGTGCTGCCTCCCTGGGCTGCTGGCTCGTGCCTGCCATCAGTGGGGTGGTGATGGGTTACAAAACAAGCATGTGGGGCAGCTTGCACAGAGGCTTTGTTCTCCTTGTCCTCTGCACTTGCTGTGTCATATGAGCTCAAGTGCACTTGCCTTCATGGTAAAAAAATGAGCCACCAACAGTGCAGGAACCAGACTGTGCACAGGTTCTGTGGGACAGACTGTGCACACAGCCACGAGCTCACAGAACCTTGTAGCCTGCAGAGCACACGCATTACCCGAAACTCACAGCACTCAGGGCCTCCCAGGTCTGCCCTGCCTCTCCTGCCAACCCTTCCCCACCCAATTTTCACAAAGCTGTGGCTCTGCAGGGCCTGAGCACAGCCTGTTCCTTGCTGCAGTGCACACACAAGGCAGCTGCTCCTCCAGAAGAGTTGCCCAAGCTGTGCCATCACTCCAGAGTGATGTGCTCCCCTATGCAAGGCTGCAGCTTCCTGCTGCTGCACTCACTCTACTTTGTTCCCCAAGCCCAGCTCAGGGCATTGCAGAACTTAAGACAGAGCATGACAGCTCACCAAGGCCAACAGCAGTCTGCAGGGGAGGCAGTGGGGATGAGTAATTTCCTCTCCTACAATGTCCAGCCTGGTGTGGAGCAATGGAAAGTCACTGTGGGCATTTTGTCCAGCTCAGAGAAAGTCTGACCTGGAGACTTGCAGAAGAGAGAAGCCCATCACCCTTGAGATACCATGAACCAGTTTTGCAGCATCAAGGCAGCTGTACAACACCTCTGAACTGGCAGACCAGCTGCTCAGCTGCTCCAAAATCAGGTCACTTATTAGGCACAGTGGGGAAGCAGTCAACTACTTTTAGAAGAAAGCTCTGGAGAAATACAGTTCAGCTCAATATTGATTCCCACGGCTCCGTTACAGACAGACAGAATTAATTTCCAGGATGGAAAGAAACATATGCCAGCATATCAAAACAAAATACAGAAGCCTTTCCAGTCCTCCGGCTGCATTTCAATGGAAACCAGAAGGCTGTCACGATAGAAAGATTTAGTTTTCTAATTAATCCTCCCTGCTGAGAGTTTAATGCCGCTAATTGATGAGGAGAGGTGGTGTCCAGACAGGGCTTGCAATTCCTTTTTACATCTTTAGGCCAAGTTCTCTCTAAATTAAATAATAATAAGGCAGATTTGCTCCCTGTGTGCACTGTGCCTTGCTCCTTCCTCCCTAGAAGATGTCTGGTGGAGGGAAGGGAGGCAAAGCCCATGTCAGAGACCTTTACAAGCGTTGGAAGTTTTCCCAGAAAACATCATCTGTGATAATGTCACTTCCACAGGACAAGCCAAGAGAAAGACCAGTGGTGCCAGGGACACTGCCTGTACCACGGAACACCCTCCATGGATCTGGGAGAGCTTCTCCCCATGCAACAGAGCAATTGCTCAGCCAAGAGATGTCCCATAACACTTCCAAAAACCACACAGAATGTACCGTGGTGTCAGGAAATGGATCATCAGACCCTGCAGAACAGCCCCTGGGGCCCAAGCAAGTGCCACCACCAGCAAAAAGATGTCACTGGTGCAGGGGAATGTTGGCTGTTCACCTGCACTACAGAAGGGTTCTCATCCTTAGCCCTAAATATTGATCTCACACTGGTGTTGACCAGGAGACCTCTGGAGCCAGCACAGTGATCCTAAGTGCAAAACCCAACACAGTCTCAGTGGGAGAAGGCAGTTCAGCATACACCTGGATAGGAAATTCCCATTCCCTAGGAGAGCACATGCTCTAGTTCCTCCCTGATGTAGTCAAGGACAGAATTTGTCCCTTTATCCCCAACACTGGGTGATTTCAACCTGAGTGCTCTGAGCCGCAATTGGGGAACGCAAAACAAACACCAACCTGTGTGCACTGTGCTGTGGTTACTGAACAGCAATAACCCAAGCCATGCTGAGGGTCCCCAAGCTCTGGCCTGAGACTCCACACTGCTCTGTTTGTCATGGCAGTAGCATTTCCACCTGCACCTCTCTGGCATCTCCTCTGGGAGCCTTTGCACACCGCTGCCATAGATCACGGCCAGTCGAGCCCAGGCCAGCTGTGCAGCCCAGGTCCAGCTGGCTGACCTCTCCTTTCCAAAAGGTTTCTATTCTTCCCCCCCACTATTATTATTAGTTTTCAAGCCACTTACTCCATCATAAATATAAAGTAAAATTAGCTTATTCCTAGAATGCTATAAAAAGACAAGCTCATGCCTGCACAAACTGACAGCAAGTCAAGGGGAAGGCTCCAAACATGCCAAGAATGTCAAGCTGAGAGCTTCTGGCCCTTTTACTACAAAACCCTGTTGCTGCAAGCAACTTGTGCACGTGCAGGTTGAGTCATGTGTGTGCAGAGTCCCTCACCTGCACAGGCTGCCTGCTGCTCCTCCACAATGCCCTGAGCAAACCATGCCTGTCTGCCCAGCAGCCTATTAATAAATATACACCAGGGAGAAAAGCTGCTCACCAGCAGGGAGGTGGACAGGATGATCTAATAGGACCTTTTCCATCTCTTAACTTTTCTGCTTAGTCACAGGATAAATGTCTCCCATGTTGTAGAGGAACACGCTGGCTTTGCTTGCCTGCCTGTGGTGGGAGAGTTGCCCTCTGAAGACATTTTGTTTTCTAGATGTTCACAGAAGCACAGAACAGCTCTGAAGATCTGGAGATCTTCAGATCTCCGAAGAACTGGAGCTCTGGAGATCTCCCAGTCCAATGCCACTGCTGAAGGAGGCTCACCCAGAGCAGGTTCCACAGGATCAGGTCCAGGCAGGTTTTGAATACCTCCAGAGGCAGCTAACAGGGCTTACCCAAGGAAAGTTAAGCAACAGAGGACTTGCATTAGCCTGGTTTTCAGTTTCAGTGAGCTCTGAGGCACCCAAGCAAGTCCCCTAATTCCTGTCCCACAGCCACAAGCAGCACAGGAACCTCATTTTTGTAGTATCAGAGCACTTGTGCTTCTCTGAGCTCTCAAGCCTGCTCCTGTCCAAAATGAAAGACACTTCATTTACTTTTGCACAAGGCAGGTTGGCAAGGGCACAGACAGCAAACATCCAGGTCAAGCCTCCTGTGATAGGCTGTCAGAAAAAAGCTCAAAAAACCCCAACCACCCCAGAAAGGGAAATGCAAGGAACCAAAGGGCTTGGGGAGAAGAGGCTCCAGTGCAGCTTAGGTGTTCAGGTTTACATGGAAATTGCCATTGACTCATGCCACAATAGCAGCAAGACTCTCTCTTGGTTTTTTAATGCCTAAAGAGTGTAGGGCTACCACAACAGACCATCCTAATGTGCAGAAAGAGCACCTGAGAGCCTCAAGGCCACAGATCTGCAAATTTCACCATGCAAGGCAAAAAATATTTTGCCATAGAAATCATTAAAAAGACCCCACACCATTAAAAAAAAAACACCAAAAGCCACACAGCCTAAATATCTCTAGCAAAAAGATGGACACTAAGGGATGGGGCAGCATCTCTGGAAATGGAGCTGGGAGTAGAAGGCTTTACTTCGTTTTCTGCTGAACAATGGGATAACCCTGTGCATTGCAAATTCTCACAGGATTCTGTGTTTTTCATAAGAACCTTGTTCCTGGAGTCACATGTTTACATCAGAATCCACACTTCCCCTTTTTTTTGTTAAAAAGAAGTATTTGCAGACGTCAAAAGTTGAAGAAGCATAAGTCATGTCTGAAATGCTGAAACAAGGAATAGAAACATCTACTTTAAAAGATATAAATCTGTATTTTTTGGAGGAAAGAATGTGATCCAGGATTCCTTTTTGCCAATACAATGCACTGGTAAACCTTAGACTGGACAGGGAATGACTTAATTTTGGGGAGAGGTGGCTTCCTTCAACATCTCCACTCCATCTGTAAGTTAGAGATGGAAAAATACAGCTTTCATAGCAACACCTGCCTAGAAACTAAGCAGCCCCTTTGGGGTACCCTGATGCTGGCTTTCCTAGTCAAAAGAACATTATGCACTGGGGGACAATACCATGGCACAGCAGTTTAAAAAAAAATAAAATAGTAATACAGCAGAACATCTTTCTAAATTTTGTTTCCACTTCCTTTATCCAGCACTGAGCAGGGTAAAGCTATGGAATTCAGTTATGCCAGCTCATCTGCTGGCATTCCCTGCTCACCAAAACCACCAGATTCACAGCTACTGGTAGGTCTTGCCCAGCAGAAATTTACCTCATGGTAAAAATGAGTCTATAAATAAGGACTTGACCTTCTGAAAAAGCCTGTGCTGGATCTCACAGAGCTCATCCTGTGCTGAGCCTGGGGCAGTGTCACCATGGCACTACAGACACCTGGGCTGCAGCTGCCCACCACTTCAGAAAAATAAACTTTGGCCACATGTTCAAATACTCACAAAGCACCACAAAGAGCAGGAGACCTCAGGTCACATTTATTTCCTATTTTTGCATGGAACAAAACAATTAAGACCTAGAAGACTCGGATCTGTGGCTTGCTAGGCTATGCATTATATCCATGGAAAAAGAGGGTAAAGACTACACTTCTGGTTAAATCAGTGATCTTTACCCATTCTGTCCAAGCTAGAAAAGATGCAGAGAAACTCAGAGGTGGAGGAGAACATGAAGGGCCTGAGCAGTTGTGGTGCCCACAGCAGCTGCTGGCACAGGGTGCTGGTGCAGGCACAGTCCCATGGATGGCATCCATCACCCTCCCTGGAGCTCGACCCTGCCATTCCTCGAGCTCCAAGGGTTTGCTTTTCATCAGCTTTTCATAAAGACAGCAGCAAGTCAGCTCCTGCTGCTCGCCAGGCACACATGGGGCAGAGGAGGAAACCTCTCTGCTGGCTGGCAGAGCCTCCGGGTTTCTGCATTATCTCATCTCTGAGATGACAAGGAAGTGAGCACAAACCTGCTCAGTCACATTGTTCCCTCTCAGCCCTGGCCGAGGGCCCGGCCTCTGAGCTGCTGTTCCTGCTGCTCCCAGCACAGACCTGCAGCCCTGGGCAGCTCCAGCCCTCAGCACACCAGGAATCACTTCTGCCTGCCCTGGCTGCAGAATGACCCCCAGCCAGGCACCAGCACAGACCATGCCCAGCATTAGGGGCTGGCTCACAGCTATCAAACCCCTGAACTCGTGGCTGCACGGTGGGGAAAACACCAAACCTTGGTCACCCAGCCCTGCAAAGCACGGGCACACCAAGCCCACGTGGGCAACACAAATCTCCCTATCCAAACAATTACCTTCTGCCTAGCCAGGATTTCCCCTCCCTTCTCTGTCTGCTCTCAGGTGCCTGCAGACAGTGGCTGGACTTGGGAAGGGTACCACAGAGGCTGCTCCAACCTGGCTGCAGAGGTGGCAGAACACCTGGGCACCTCCTGCCCTCTGAAGCTGTCACAGGGCACTAATGCTCTTCTGATTAAAGCTTATCTGGCTGCACTTGGTTCCCAAGGATGTCTGTGCTGCTGCCTTTGAACTGCACAGGAAAAGAATCCAAAGTGAATCCAAGGTCTACAAGTAAATAAATATTTTTAAAATAATAATAGGATTAGCCAAACACTGAAACACCTCTTTCTAAGACTCTGCTCTGCTGCATCAAAGTCCCCTACTTGAGCAAACATGGCAAAAAAAATAAAAGATGGAACTGCAGTTTTGTTTGCAGAATTTCCTCTGTACCTCCTTCCCTAGAAAGATTTGCTCTACAAGGAAAATACCACTCAATGTTTCTATCTTTGCTTATTTAAGAGGAGAAACACGGCATATGGCTCTGTAATATTATTAGCACCTTTCCCCTTTTTACACCAAGCCACAATTAAATGAAACATGCTACAAAAACTACACAGACATGGAAGTTACAGGTCCTTTTTCTTCCATCCCCTTTTTAATATGAAGTACTTTCTGAGCCCAGCTCTAAAAACCAGATCACACATACAAAGAAACGAGTTTGGAAATCCCCCTCCCTCCACCCCCTTTGCTATTTGCTAAGGAAACCAGATGCCCAAAGCCAGCCAAAAAATGATCTCAGCCATTCTTAAGAGAGCCTACAGTGCATTTTCATGAGTCATGGAAAGCAACAACTCGTTGCTTTGGTAATGCTAGGTAAGCAAATGGTCATCCATCCCCTACCAGGCTTTCAGCAATAAGTCAAAGAGCAGCCCACGTCTTGGCAAATTACGTCAGAGACAGCCCCGAAATAGAGCTTTGCAGCAAGGTATCTTGCAGGTTTAGCGGGAGATGCCACAAATTGTGTCCCATGAAAGCATTTGGCACAGCTTTCAGCTGCCAGGATCCCCCATGGTCCTGATCCAGGGGTGTTATCAGAGATGCCTGATGCAGGCAGCAAGTGGAGAGGGAAGTGACAGACAGAGGCAGGGATTAGCAAGAATTCTCTTTGGGCTGCCCCAGCTCCAAGCCCCTGGTGACACTCCTGTACATTGCCACAAAGGTGGTGATGTTCTGTGATGCAGCCTAGAGCCCTTCAACCATACCTGTCCAAGGTTTTGGAAATCCAGCCCAAAACAGGTCAGGGAGGTGGTAGGATCCCCAACCACCAAGGGGAGATCCTGTCCAACCCATCCCATGTTCTTCCACAAACATTTCCCACTTTCATCACCTCCTGGTGACTCCCACAGCAACCACAGCTGCCTGGGAAGTTCCCACAGGGGTGAGACGCCAAACTGCACCTCTCTGGCAACACCTGGCATGAAAGGCAAATCAACTTCCCAAGTGATGATGAACCAGGTACAGGAAGCCTTGCTCCATCCCATGCAAGCTCAGTGTGCCACACCACCTCCCTGGGACAGCCCCACTGGGTTCCTGAAAGGGAAACTCTCCAGCACAGGATTTCCTTGGCAAAGACTAAGACTACAACTAGCTCATTCCCATCCAGAGATGAAGAGAGTTTCAGTCTTCAGCATCTTTTGTGCTGAGTCCAAAAGCCAACTGTGAAAACACATCCTCAGCCCTTACAGCCAACCAGGCTCACACCAGATTTTATTCACACCTGTAATGCTGGAGGTGAAGTTGCTGAAATATTGGAATGATTAAAAAAACATTTTCTCTCTTTTTCTTGTGTCATCATCCAGGTGTGTTGTGCACACCTTTATCAATTTCAGCTTCTCAGGAAGAGCACTGTGGAGAGTCTCAGTAAGCACCCCCAATCCAAACAAAAATAGGCAAGAACAGGCATGGTTCCTCAAATCCTTCATTTCAGCCACATCAAAAAAGGAGCAAGCAGATCTCAGCCTAGGGCACCAGTGAAGCAGACCCAGCCAGCAAAGCCACCAGGAGCCAATCCTTGCAGAAAACTGAGGACAGGAGTGGGACAGAGCACCACTCTCTGCTGTGTGGTTCCACATCCAGGGAGCCCTGGGGGTTCCCTCCCAGCCCCAACACCCAGCAGGCTGCAGCAGATGTCAGCAGGGCTTCCCTTGGCTGCCACTGCCACAGCAGGAGCAGCTCCCAGGGCTTAGCAGCAGCCAAGTGCAGAGTTTTCCAGTGCAAAGCCAAGAAATTAACCTGACAGGACCTGCCCCATCATTAACTCTACCAAGGCACTTCAGCCACAGCCACCCCTCAGAAGGAACAAAGAGAGAGCACTAAAATGATGCCTTTCCCAGACATTTTCCCTCTGGCACGGCACAGCTTGGGAGCAGCTCAACATCCAGAGCTGGACCTTGACCCTTTCAGTAAAACCAGTGATGCAATAAGCTAAGCACAGCTCAACAGGCTGTTTATCTCTTTTACTTGCTACCAGCACCATCCAAAGAGAAATAATTGAAATATCTTCCATATTTCTCTAATGACTCTTGCTAGTCTGTTAGCACCAGCACTGAAGGACTAAGAGCAATGAGCAGCAAACCAGTGGTTTATTAACCACAAGGTGCTGAGGTTTCCCAAAAGCCACTCCCCAAGAGGAAATCATCAGAAGGATTCCAGTGGAGAGACCAGTGCTGTAGTTTTGTGCTGGAGGGCAAACAGAAGGCACTGAGGCTGCAGTATGAACACTTCCCATCAGCAAGGAAAGCTCTCCAGGAGCTTGGCCCAGCCTGGTATCTTAATTGAAGGAATCTTCATCAAACAAGCCCCAATGCACAGATCAGTCTCAACAAAAGAAAGCCCAAATCTTTGATCTCTGATTTTGAGATACTGGTTATTCATCACTTACACACTCCCAAACCTCTCTTCCAGTCCACACACCCTCACAGCAGAGTGACTTGAGGGTTATCACCCCTGTGTAGATAACACTATCATCAGCCCCCATCTGCATCACCCAGCTGTAGATAACAGTGTTATCAGCTGCCCTCTGCAATGACACTGCATTGACCCTGCACAAGAGGGACAGATCCCCCCGGGGCACTCCCCAGATAGTGACAGAGAAGAAGAGGAGCAGGCTGAAAGGAAGAGGGTATTTAAGTGTTCCTCTGCATGCACTCTCACCTGTTCTGCTGTTCACCCTCACCACCTCTGGTAACAGGTCTCACCCTCACACCTTCTCCCCAAGCCATTTAACCCAAACAATCCTTCCTTTGCAAATCACTGCCCCATGCAGAGGATGCCCCAACCCTTTAAATTTGTATCTGGGCAGGATATCACTGCTAGTAAGAGCTGGTGAGAGCCAGATGTGCCCAACTCCCTGTGTCCACCACCCCTCTGCAGGATCCTCATGGCTTGGGATACAGCATCCCTGTTGCCACCTTGCAGAGTAAAAGGTGCAGACAGGCCACTGTGAAGAGATTAAGGATCTGCTAAATTTTTCTGGCCTCTTATTTACCATGGATGGTGCTGCACTACTTGCAGTTCACAACTAGTCTGTGATGATATGACCTCTGCTCAGTACAAAAGCCCCAAAAAAACAAGAGGTTGCAGCACAGAAGCAGTAAACAATCCCAGTAATCCACCAACCTCATCACAACAGACTTCCATGCACATCCACAGAATGGAATAGTTCAATTGAAAGGGATCTACAGGGATCATCCAGTCCAGCTGCCTAACAAGGACAGACCTCATCAGATGTGCCAAAGCAGCAGCATCTTCCTCTGACCCTCTGCACCAGCTCAACACAGGTTCACTCCTACAAACAATGTCTGTGCTAACAACAGTCACATGCAAAGTTTTCAACATTCCCTTGGGGATTTGGGAGCACCTGAAAGCCACTGTGCACAACACTTGCACGTGGACAAGACAAACACAACCATGCCAAGACAGGAGCACGCAAAGCATTGCAGGGGCCACACGCCCCCTTCAGCACTGATGGATTTAAGGTGTTCCTACCTCCATCACAAACACTTCTTATCTCACAAATTATTTTCCCAAAGCAACTGTACAAAGTCTTTTTCTCCATCTGAATCACCCTGCTATCAATCAGATGACTTTCTGTCACTCTAGCACGCAAGTCCCTGGCCACATAAGTATCGCAGAACACCTCTAATCCACCCATCCAGGGCTGGTTTATTTCAAGCAATTTGGTGTTTAATCACTACCTGAACACTTGACCCATCCTCCCACCCCCCCAGGACCTGGCCTGAACACATGCTGTTTACACAGCAGCCCACGCAGGAGCTGGGCCAGCTCCTTCCAGGACCTGGCCCGAGCCGCTGGGCACAGCACGCTCTGGCAGCCGGACTTTGTCCCTGGCAGCTCCCGAGCCAAACCCTGGCTCAGCTCCACCCTGGCTCACTGCTGTTACAGCTCGTTCTCCCTGGGCTGCACCCAAGCATTTCCCAGAGTGGGGAGAATAAAATCAGAGCAGCTCTCGCAGAAGTGAGAATTAGTTGTGCATAAAATGGTGGCCAGCCTGGGTTTAACTCAGGGGAGCAGAACCAACCACAGAGCCTTGTTAAATTCTGAGCCACTTTGTCTCCACTAATATCTATATTAGGATGATCCAGCATAGAAAAAAGGAATGCATTTGGGTGCTGAACCCCCTCTTCTAGATGGTACAGGTATACCCTTCACCTCTGGCCTCTAAAAGCCTCAGAAAGCCCAGGTCAAACCCCTTGGGTTCCCTTCACAGACATTCCAGGTGCCCTGGGAACAGGAGCTGGAACCTGGGAGCAGACACAGCAATGACATGCAATGGTGCATCCCACCCCTGGTCACAGAGACAGGGATGCAGTGTTGGCAATGGTGCTCGTTCCTCACAAGGGGCACCAGCTGGCAGTGGACTCAAACTGACCAACACCATCACTTTATTATCCTGCTGTAAAACCTTCATACCTTTCCCCTGATTGACAGAGGGCTCAAATGAATGACACCAAAGATGGTGGCAAGCATCAGTCCTACAGCAAAACTTCCATACTTTTCTCTGTGAAATTCCTATGGGCAGCTCCATGCAACACTGACTCCTTCTCCCCATCTCTCTTCCTCCTTCTACAAAGGACTGACACATACTCCAACTACTCCCCAATGGGCCAGCTAACCCACTATTTATAACACCCATCCTCACTGGACATAGCTGTGACCTGTTAAGGGCAAGGCTGTTTCCACTCTTTGGTAATTAGCACAGCTGCAGCTCATCAGGGATGAGATTCCCTTCAGCACTATCTCTATTCTCTTACAATCCACTCTCCCACAATGTAGAGCTGCAGGGGTCCCCAGCAAGGGCCAGGCTCATGCTGCTTCTTCCACCATCCTGGTCTCAGCCTGGCCCCAAGCCCTGTGGCTCCAGGGGAAGCTCTTGGAGCAACATTCCCAGTGCCAAAACAAAGCAGGGAGCCAGGTACCCCCTCTGCCTGCAGCCCCTCTAGAGTGTTCTTCCTGTGCTCCTCATGCCCATGCAACAGGTCTGCTGCAGGGAACAGCTCCCCAGGACCTTTGAGGAGCTGGGCATTGATTTTTAAGGGAGATGTTAGCTTTTCATTTCTTGTGTCATTAAAGATGAACTGAGACAGATTGATTGGCTCATACAATCGTTAAGGTTGGAAAAGACCTCTGACTTCATTCAGTCCAATCATTAACTCAGCACTGCCAAGTCCATCACTAAACCATGTCCCCAAGTGCCACATCTACACTGCTTCTGAACACTTCCAGGGACGGTGTTTCCACCACTTCCCTGGGCAGCCTGTGCCAATGCCTGACCACCCTTTTGATTTGGGCACCAGCAGCATTTTAGTGACTAACAGAAAGATTACTTGGCTAGACCAGATCAGAACTGCAGGGACAGACAGAAAACAAACAAAAATGCCCACATATCCACACTCCTGCGTGCTCACCCTGCACCTTCACAGACAGAAAACCCCTCATGTTGCCTGTGTGATGCTCACCACAGCACTGACCACATCAGATGAAGGCTCATGCCACATGGGATATGGGGCCAGCCTGCAGAGACAGTGTGGTTCAGGCATAACTGAGGTGACACTGAACATCTCTGCATTTCACACTGCACTAAGCAAAGGCATAAAAGGTGACAGAAAGAAATTCTGAACTGCCCCAGTCTGTGGGAAAGGTGACCTGCTCCTTGGAGGGACTCACCAAAAACACTTGGTCACCTATTTCCCCTTGTGGAGCTTAAATAGCTAAATAAATAAAGCCTGGGGATTGAGGGTGAACCTGCCAGGTTCAGTATCAGTGGGCCATCTGTAGCTTTTTCCCCTAGTCTGGGGAAATAATAAAAAGTAAAAAAAGTTTAAATCCATATTCCACTCTTATGGCTCCACACTGCATTTTCCATCTCCCCAGAGCACAGCTGACATTCTGCACATTTCTGTGCACACTGTGCTTGGCCTGTCCTCTGTGCAAAGGGGGGAGTGGAAGGGACTGAGCCCAGCAGCCTTCTGCTACTGTCAGGCATCAGTGAGCACCATCCTGCCTCCCACAGCTCCTCGCTGCAGGAGCCAGGCTGGAAAGGGCTCAGCCACCTCCTGTGAAGGGCTGGCACGTGGGATGCATGTCCCTGGCCTGTGCTGCATCTCAGGACCTAAGGAGTCCAGAGATTTGCAGAGGGATGTAATGTGCTTCCTCAGGCCAGATGAACTGCACAGGTTGAACTGTGGTTGATTCTTTTTCTTTTTTCCCATTTTCTTTCAGATGATTCCCTCAGTCTGGAGAGCCAAGGCAGACTCCGAGCAATTGCTCCCTCCTTTCTTCTACGTGTAGCCAGGCTCGTGCACTCCAAAGCCAGCCTGCCTTCCCCGAGCAGTCTAATAAAAGATATCCCTTCTAACAGCAAAGCCTGACTCACTTCCCTCCAGCCTCAACCAGCAGGTCTCCGACAGCAGGGCCAGATCCACCAGAAGAGAAGATCCTGCCAGGCCTTGCGCTCGTTCCCACGTCCATCTGGGGAGAGCCGGGCTGTGCTGGAGGCACATCACTTTCCATGCTGCAGCAGCACATCCATCCCACGGCTCTGCCAGGGAGCCAGACACACCGTGGGAGCCGCGCCGGCGTCTTCCCAGCAGGAAAATTCACAGAGCACAGAGTCCAAGCTGCAGGCTAAAGTCACGGAGCAGCATGGAGCAGTAGGAACGTTCCGGGCGGGATGGAGCCGCCCCTCTGGCCGCCACAGCCGCTGGATCTTCCCGTCGGAGTCGCTTCGTCTGGGTGAAAATCCAGACCACGTCTCTCTGCCTGAGCACACTTCCCTCACAGGCTCTGACAGCCTCCAAAAACATAAATGCATTGCCCGTCAGCACACGTTGACAGGGCAGAGCTGTGGGTTTCTGGTGGAGATTAAGGACCCGTGGAAAAAACTGCGGCACCAAAACCCGTTCACACGAGGAAGGTATAAAAGGTCCTTTACATCCACATCCCACCAGGCTGGCAGCCCATCCAGCCTCACGTCCTGCCTCAACAGAGGAGCTTTTACAAGCTGCAAACCCTTCCCAGGGCAAAGGCTGCATCCAGCTGTGGAGGTCTGCTCTGATCTGCAGGAGCCCCGGGAAACCTTGAATCCTCGTTTGTAAGTAATGTCAAATTAGGGGTTCTGGAAATTGGACCATGTGACACAGGTAGAGCAAAGCCCCAAATGCAACTGGTGTCATGCACACCTGAGGAACTGCATCCAAGAGCTGCACTCCATGCACAAATCCTGCACGGAGCTACGTCAAACTGCACATACCAGACTGGAAATAAATCCAGAAGGTGTCACAGAAAGAAAGTCCCCCCAACCATTCACTCTCAAAGAAGTGAAGTAGCTTGACCCTGAAAATCCCTGGCATCACTTAAGCCCTGCACAAATCCCAAGCCTCCAAATCCCAAGTGAGCCCTGTGTTTTTGGTTCATGCACCAGCAACACATGCAAGACCCTTCCCCGAACCAGGAGCAGGTCCACTCCCAAAAACTACTGGATTACAAGACAGGAATTGAAGAGCATAAAAGCAACAGCTGAGGGAGAAGCCTCTCTCCGAGCTGCGTCAGGGACAGCAAGAGCTGTACTTGGCCACCGTGCACGACCTGCCCAGCTGGCCCGCGGCTCCCACTCTGCTCCGCTCCTCCCCGCACAGCCGCCGAGGGCAGAGGTTTGGTGCAGGCATCACAAATCCTTCCTGAGCATCATCCCGACTCGTGGCACGGCCCCACGGCAGCCGCTCTCTCCGTCCAGGTGCGAATCCAGCTCTCCCAGCTCCTCCGACCACACGCAACATGCGGGGACGGGCTTCGGGTGCGTGCCCGCCGCGGAGCTTTCCTCTCCGCGCTCATCCCAACCTCACAGCTCCGGACAGACGGAGCAGGGAGAGCTCTGCAGGACAGTGAGGGATAGCCGAGCACCCCGCACCTCCCTGGATGCTTTCCAGGGACCCAGGACCCGAGCGACCACATCCAGAAACCGCTGGCTCCAGACACTAATGCATCCCCAAACGGGTATTGGAGTCTAATCCCGGCGCTCGCTGTCAGCAGCTGCAGCTGGGACAGGCACCCAGGCAACGACCTGGGGACAACAGCGACCCGAGTGCCCCAGCACAAGGCGGGGACGTGCGGGGAGCCCCGGGGAAGGTCAGCCCTTCCATCCGCTCCGCACCCCCGCACACGGCAACCCGCACCCTCCTCCTGGGGAGCGCACCTGGGGACCCCCCGCTCCCCAAACACAGCCGCAGGGACAAGCTCCCACTTGCACGACTAGGAAGGAAGGAAGAAAAAGCCGCGGAAGCCAGACCCGGCTGCAAAACTCTCGGTCGGTCACCACTGCAGACAGTAAAATAATTAAAAGAATTAAACTATTCACGGAGGCGAGGACCCATCGCCCGCGGAAAGGGGGGATCGAGGACGGACTTACCGAGGTCACCGGCGGAGGGACATGCGCTGCCACCCGGGGCTGGTGTCACCACGGCGGGTCCCAGCGCCTGGCGCGGCTCCGCACAGCTCAGCCCGGCTCGGCTGGAGCTCGGCCGGGGCGGCGCACAAAAGCGGGAGGAAGCGGTGACGCGCG
>WEIU01006260.1:226674-237049 GCA_013389925.1 Aegithalos caudatus | reverse complement strand
GCCGCCACCGCGGGGCCGGGGAACGGGGATCGGGGGGAAATGGGGGGAAACGGGGGTACAGAGGGACGGAGACCGGCCCGGGGCCACCGGCAGAGCCGCCGGGAGCGGGGGAAGCGGCGGCCTCCTGTCCCGCCCCACGCGGCCACAGCGACAGATTGCCCGTGGGGAGCGGCATCCCTGGATGGGACCCATCCCAAATAACCCTTCCCCGATTATGGAATAAATGAATTAATTCCTATAAAATAGCCATTCCCACCTCCCGCGCGGAGATCCCGCCGGGACGGGGAGGCGAACCCGGGGCTTTGCCCATCCTCGCTCCATCCCCAGGGATGCGGGGAAGTTTCCCCCACCCCGGGATGGATCGGTGGGAACCTGCTGGAGGAAAAGCTTGGGGTCAGCCTCAACACTTTGCTAATGAGCAAAAACGAATCTGGGCAATTAATCCCTCAGCAGTTGATCAGTTAAAGGAAAAACACCCAAAACCGTACCAATGAAATTATTTCTACCAACAGATCCTGGACAACCTGAATGTTTGTAGTTTTTCCTCTTGGAATCTTTTGTGTGGCTTTTTCCATATCTGAAGGCTTCTGTCCAAATTTCTGTCCACATTTCCCCAAACCTGCCCTAATCCACCCAAGAACATAATTTAAATCTACTGGATTAAGACTACAATTTTTTCCCCAGCAAACTTAATCAGTGTAACATCAAGTACTCTATTTAAAATCCATAGCTGTGTGCCACCAATGTTTGCACCAATATAAACAGAGAATGTAAATAAATATTTTGATTTTGGGGTCACTTCTGCCCCTTCTGACCTGTAGGACCAGGGGCAATGCTCCTCTTCCCCTGCCATTTTGGGGTGAGGTTTAGGAAATGTGCAGTTTGCTTGGTTAAAAATATAAAAACTGATATAAAACCTGTGAGGGCCTTGCTGCCCCTGACAGTGCTCAGCTCTCAGCCACCTGCAGAGCAGCCACGTTTCACACCTGTACCACAATTTGGGCTGAAGTCATCCCATACCCCACTGTGGGAGGGAAAAATCCCTTTTTGTCACAGTGAAAAGGCACAAAAGGGCTACAAAAAATAAATCCAGCTTCAGACATGGAAATAGAAGCTGAGATTTCCTGGATCTCATGGAATCATGGAATGGTTTGGGTTGGAAGGGACCTTAAAGCCCTTACCATGGGCAGGGACACCTTCCACTAGTCCAGGTTGCTCCAAGCCCCGTCCAACCTGGCCTTGGACACTTCCAGGGATGGATTTCCATCACTGGCAGGATCCCTGCCCATCCTGAGGCTGCTCCAGAGTTGTTCCAACCCTTTTTAAAAATCCACCCAGATCACCCTGCCCTGCATGACCCCAGGATTCACCTCCCTAAACGCAGCTGATGCTTTTCTTTCCAACACTGTCTTTCCAAGCTGTCACCCAAATTACAATATGTCCCAAATGTGCAATTACCAACATTTAAATATATATAAATCTTAAATATAGCACTGCTAGAGCTAAGAATAGGTCATTATTCCAACGAGCAACGTCTCAGCGCTCATCCAAGGCTCTATAATCATGGAGTGTGCAATATGGCAGGAAGAACAATGGGGCTTTCATGGGATCTGGAGCAGCTGAGCATCTCCACGGGCACAGGTATGCAGGAGCAGCCCCAATTCCACCGGAATGCCATCCAGCCCAGCTCCTGCAACAACAGCACATTGTTCCTGCCCCAACGTGGGCAGCACAACACAGAGCCCTCGATTGTGCCTGTCACAATGCACATATCATTTATAGTAATGTTGGTTATTAAAGGATTTCTACTCATTAACAGCAATGTGCTCTTTCACTGGGTTTTTTTTTTTTATCCCCCTATTTTTTTAATTTTTTTTTTTTGCCTGTCATAATAACAAACATTCCTGGGAGATGCTCTGGAACACATCCTATAGGTCTTGGCAGAGAAGCTGGAGAGAAGTTTTTGAAAGGCTGCCAGTGTTATCTGACATGGATCTCCCAGGTACAACAGAAAGCCAAATCTTCTTGGGTCCAAGAGGACTGTGGGTGGCCAGGAGGGCACCAACCTCTTCCCAAAGCATAACTGCAGCTGGGATGGGGACAAAAGGGGGACAGGGACCAGCCCTGCCATTGCCAGCACCCTCAAAGACATCAGCAGAGCCCAGACTCCAACTGTGGCACTCCAGGTGTTCAGTAAGGAAAATTAATATCATCATTTTCTGCTTTTTTTTAAAAAAAACCCTCTAGTATTTGATACATTCCTGGCCAAAAAGAAGAATGCAGGGGTTAAAACACAAAATGAATAATTCACAAATAATGTAAGAGGTCTACTTGTAGGTTATTTTAATGCCTTGAAAATGGGGGGCAGATAGGGACCCCCAGGGGACACATTGCACCCCCTTTTCCCCCCAGGAATGGGGGCTCAGAGTGTTTGAACCCAACCAGAGCAACCACCACAAACCTGCTGCGCCAGAGCCACGGGCTCTGCCAAAAATTAAAATGCCTCATAAAATCCTGCTGGTTTTGCTGGAAGCTGATTTTGAAAGGAACCAGAGAAAAAAGGTTTTGACAACATCAGAATGTCCCGTTTCCTTTGTTTTCATGACATTGCCATGATTTTCCAGTTCAAACTGACTTTTCATTTTACTTTTGCAAATGTTATACCCTGTGTGGTAACACACTGTGATAGGACCTTGGACCCTCTTCAAAATGGAAAAAAAGCTAAAATCAGAATGGGGCATTTTGATAAATCCAAAGTTAAAAAAAAAGAGTTTGAAGAGTTTTCCTCCAAATTTCCCAACTGCTGGATTCCACACTCCCAGGCCTCCTTGGCATCCTGAAACCCTTTGTGCAGAGATGTGACCTCACCTCAGCACCTCAGCCTGTGCCCCCATCCTGGAGGAGCTGCAGCCTTGGCAAAACCCTTCCCATGGGATGTAACCACGCTTTGTCAACTTTCCAGGGGCATAAAATCTTGCAATGGTTTGGGTTGGGACATTAAAGCCCATCCAGTGTCACCCCTGCCATATCAGGGACACCTCCCACTGTCCCAGGCTGCTCCAAGCCCCAGTGTCCAACCTGGCCTTGGGCATTCCAGGGATCCAGGGGCAGCCACAGCTGCTCTGGGCACCTGTGCCAGGGCTCCCCACCCTCACAAGGAACAATCCCTGCCCAATCTCCCACCCATCCCTGCCCTCTGGCACTGGAAGCCATTCCCTGTGTCCTGTCCCTCCATCCCTTGTCCCCAGTCCCTTGCCAGCTCTCCTGGAGCCCCTGCAGGTCCTGCAAGGGGCTCGGAGCCTTCTCCAGGTGAACATTCCCAGCTCTCCCAGCCTGGCTCCAGAGCAGGGGTGCAGCATCACCCCCAGCCCTGTCCCCATGTGTGACAACCCCACAGAGAACCTGGGACATCACTGCAGGATCCTCTGCCTGGTCAGGGAATGCCCAGGTTGGTGCATTTCCATCCCAGCCCAGTGGCCAGTTTTACCCTGGCACCTTTCCTCCAAGTGGGATCAGAGTTTCCCCATCCATCCATCCTCCCTAAATCCCACTGGATCCGTGGTGAGGCTGCATCTGCTGCCCCTGGGGCTCAGGGCTGGGGGTGAATTGTGGCCACAGCAGCCAAATTTCTCAGGGATGGCTGGAAATTCAATATCCTCCAAAATTCATCACAATCAGAGAGGAGAAAAACAAGAGGCAAAACCCAACAGAATTTCACCAAATACTTGGTCTCCCCAGGAATTAATGTGAACGGGTTAATGGGAACTGCACAAGGCAGGAGCTGCTGAGTTTCCAGGCTTTTCAAGGCCCTTCCCACGAGGATCTGCTGTGGGTGGGGACAAGCTGACTCACAGTTTCCAGGGCTGTAGTAACATTTCAACACCCCGGCGCTCCAGCCTTGGGGACTGATGGCAAAGAGCACATTCCCAGCAGAGTGGTTGGGAAGCTTTTTGACAAAACGTTTTCTTGGGTCAGAAAATGTCACTTCGGCAAAACCAGAATTTTTTTTTTTTTTCCTTTTCTTTTTTGGTAGGAAAGTACCAGTTTCCACGAAATGTTGCTTCTAAAAGTTTTCTGGAGCAAGACTGGATTTCTAGTCAAACCCACAGAGGTAAAATCATCCCTCCAAAGGTCCTTGGGGTAGGTGATGGCATCCATCCATGGTGGTCTCCATCCCAGGAAAGGTGGGGAGCAGGGATGTGGATTCTTTAAATCCCTTCTAGATGGAGCTGGGCCAAATTGTAAAAATTAATTAAGCAGTTACTGAGGGAGAAAGAGTCTGACTTTAGCACAGCAGATGAGAGCCTTGATCTGAGATAGGGAGTATTGGGTTCAGTTCCCTGGTTTGGCTCAGGACAAACAAGGATTGAACCACAAGTCAGGCCAGTGCCACGAGTACAGGATTATCCCTTGTGCTGTTGCTTTCATTTTTAGGAAAACAAACTCAAGCCATCCCAGAAAAGCCCTGCTGCAATCCAAGGAAAGCATTGGTGTCTCTGGTTTTATAGCACAGGAAGAGTGCCTTCATCCAAACACAATGCCAGCCTCCACAGAGAGAAAAGTGGGGCTTTTCTCCTGAATAAAAGATGAATTTCCATTTTTCCCATGGCAGAACAAGCCAGAAGCACACCCTGGCTCTTGGTCAGTCATGGTGAAACACAAAGCAGGAGAAGCATCTTCTCCTGTCATTCCCAGTGGTGCTGAAAATCCTGTCTGGGAAGTCCAATCTTATCTGAGCAGTCTTGGATAACTGCAGAAAATGCTCATGGACCAGCTCTGCTCAGGTAGGAAGGGAATCACAACCAGAGAACTCATCCAGAAATCACCAGGAGTCTGTCCTTCTATCACCTTTTATTCAGCAGCTTGTGGACAACTCTGCCTTTCTGGAGCCTTTTCCAGACAGATAACACCCAGTTCTGAAACTGCCCTTTACATCCCTGTTGGTTTGGCTTTGATAAATTGTCATTTTTGAGCTGGAAAGGGACTATTTGAGTAAGAAAAACATCTCTGTGTGCTGCCACCACGCTGATCCAGCAAGAAACTGTGTAGCATGCCAAGCCCAGTGTCCTTAAAAAAAATAAATCTACCCCTCTCCATGTTTACCCATACAATTTGCAAACACAAAACTGGAAGTTCCCCAGGGGGATAGGCTTAAAAAAAAAGGATTATTCTATTTGGAGCTGGTCCAGAAAGCAAAGGGAGTAAATATAAATGTATATGTTTATGTCCAAAACGGATTTTAATTGAGGTTTGTCGTGTCCAGTGGTGCTCTGCTAGAAGCAGGAGCTAAAAACACAGCAGGGCTGGAGGAGGAGGAAGGTTGAGGAAGACACCAAAGCAGATCTGAGAAAGGTCAGCCCTACATGGCAACCTGTCCATTTCTGCAGCAGTTTGCTCTCCTATTTATGATGGCATTTTCTGGGAAGAGCTGGTCAGAGCCAACTAGGACAGGCTTGTAAAAAGATAATTTTTCTCCCTTAGAAAACACAAAGACAGACAGACTGGGCTGCTGGCTTTTCTCCCTGCCCAAGATCTGCTGCCCTGGGCAATTTGTTCTGTTGCAGCAGCTCTTTGCTGGAGTGAGTGGCGTCTGGGCAGCTTCAGAGCAGACGCCAGTCACTCCAGTAAAGAGCTGCTTACCACAGCTTTGGTAAATATTTTCTGCAGTGCTGCAGCAGCGTCTCACAGAGCAGCACTGTTATTTCGTAGGCATCTCCAATAATAACTCTGAGAGAAGCAGCCACAAGACATCAGCAAAAGCTGCTGCCACTGACCAAAACTTTGGAGAAGCAGGAACAGAAGTGGGAAGAGAATAGAAAATAGGGACTGAGTCACTGGCTGGAGAGGCAGCAAGGGAAAATGGAAAAAGGCAGGCTTCTAACTAAAGCTGGTGCTGGGACACGGCTGCGGGATCAGCACACGCTGGGCTGATGCTTCCCCACGTTTCTCACAGCTTCTAAATGGGGATATGAAAAACATGATGGGAAAAAGAGAATATTGGCTTCCCTGTTTGAGTGCAGACCAAAGGTAGCCCGAGGCACTCATTGCTGAAGTACCAAAGCTACATCTCTTCTTGTGTTGAAACTGCGATTTGAGTGTCCCTGCTGGCAGCTGGCTGCAGGATCTCCAGGGCTGCTTTTCCAAGAGAAAGCAGGATCAGGGAGGAAAGGAGCTGACCCTGAAGTCACTGGCACCGCTGGGGGTTACTGAGAACAAATCACCCTTAAACAGACACCAGGACACAGCAGGACAGGGATTGGTCCAGCAAACACCCAGCTGAAACACCCAGCACAGGAGCAGGGATGGTGCTTGGAAGCCAGTCAGGTCTCCAAGGGATCTTCTCCATTCCATTGCCACACTGTGGAATGAGAAAAGCCCTCTCTGAGCTGGCACCCCCAGGGATGGCCCTTCTGTTCCTCAAACTCTGCTGAGAACCCGTGTCTGCCCAGGAAAATGCTGGCTCTGACATTCCAGGCTGCTGGGACAGGATCAGGAGCAGCAGCTCCTCTCCCTGCTGCACAGGGATCCTGGCTGCCAGTCAGGCAGCTCGGGGCTGCAGGTGCCCTCTGCAGAGCCCTTTCCATGCTCTTGGAGCCAGGACTGGGGTTTTTCCATAGCTGGACATGCATTTCTGACACCAAACCCTTTTGCTGGTGTTTTGGTGAGCCAAGCCCTGGTATAGGACTTGTCACCTTCCCCAGACAGGTCCCAGCTGAATTCTGACCTTTATTTTCCTCTTGAGGTGGTCCTGGAACACCTCACTGCCCAGCCTGACCCTGCTCTCACCCACCCTTCCCAAAATCCAGCCTGTGCTGGACCCAGCCTGGCTCAGGGATGCAAAACTGAGCTGCTGTCTGCAAGCAGCTTCCCACAGCCCCCCAGGCCATGCTGGGGTGAGGAGGAGAGGATGGAGCATGGGCTGGAGCAGGCACTCAATAGAAAACTCATTTTACAGAACGAGTGGGCTTTAGCTCCCAGCCTCTTTTTTATTCAGCTGGTAAATGATTGATGCACAGGGACCAGATGTGGTGAACCAAGACCAAAGCAGCAAGGAGAGAGGAGGAGTGTGGAGAGCTCAGCTGAGGGGTTGCAGGGACCAAATCCCAGCAATTCTTGTCCCACTTTTCATGGGAGCTTCCCTCTCTTCACTGAGCTCCACCAGCCCCGTGGCAGGGACAGCAGCTGGTCAGCACCAGCTCAGGACAAGAGAAAAAAGACAATAAAAACCCCAAAGCCAGGTCAGGACAAAATTTTTGGCTGCAAGTCCTGCCAACCCCTCCCAAAGCCACCTCCAGCTGAGGGCTGTGCCCATGGCAGTGACAGTGAGCCAGCTCCCAGTGCCACCCTGTCCCTGTGCTCTCCACAGAGGTGGGACAGTGCAGGAGGACACAGGGACATCAGCCATCCCAACAGGAGCTGCTCCCATCATCATTAGCCAAACAACAAACGCTCCTCGTGCGGCCATAAAGCCAGGGTGGCATTTTTATTAGCTGAGGTTTTTTCCTTTCTTTTTCTTTTTCTTTTTTTTTTTTTTTCTCCTTTTTTATGGCCTTATCCACAAATGCTGAGAGCCAGAGGGAATTATTTGTTACTTACATTAAAGCAAGAAGCCCTCAGACCACAGTGCTGCAACCACTCCCCGTATCATTATTTTCTTCTTTTTTGGATTTATATGAAGCTCATTATTAAACCTGAGCTAACCCAGACATCCTAACAAGGCACCCAGTGCTAATAACTGCTAAACAGCATTATTAATTATTGTCATTACAGCATTTAATTGATGAAATTGAAGAGAATACTTGCCTAGTTTTCCAACAACAAAAAAAAATCCACAAATGTAGCTTATTAACACGAATTCTATTCTTATTGGTAAAACTATTGTTAGATTTCAAAGACAGCAACTTTGGTGCATTAAAAAAGCACCAAAAAGACAGCATTAAAAAATGGCTCATGCTGGGCTGCTGGGGCACGCTCCCAAACTCTGGTGGGATGGGGATGGAGGGAGCTGGGCAAAATGAGGAATTCTGTCCCTGAAACATGACAGCAACAGCACTGATGGCTTTTAGGAGGGGCATAAATCCATATATTCCCTCACAACGGTGCAGGCAGGTCCATGCAGGCCTGGGGAGCCAGGATCACCTCTCCAAAGGGTGCTTCTGTGCAGGAAGCATCTCCAGAATGCCCCGTGGTGAGCTGGGGGTCCAAGACAGGGCTGGGATGCTGTGCCAGCCTCTGTCCTCACTGCCCCTTGTAAGGCTCCGTGAAATTATTCCTGCCCAACCCAGACACCCAAACGGCCGCATAAACACCGAGCTGCGCTTTTAATTAAAGATGTACCGAGATAAAAAGCTGCACAAACCAATTTTCAACAATTAAAAGTAATATTGGAGGCGTTTGTCTCCCCAGTCTGCTGTGTCCTGAGCAGCTGGGCGGCCTCGCTGCGTTTTCACCCTTGTCAGGATTTTTTGCAGCCATTCCCCGAGCAGGATGAGCCCGCGTCCAGACGTCTCTTTGCTCCAAAGAGTTAAGATTTCACTTGTCAGGCTGTTTTTGTTTCTATTCACATGTCAGTGCCTGTCATTTATTTAGTCAATGGGACATGTCCAAGGGATGGAGACAGACTGGGTTAGTCATTCTGACCGTGGGTCGCCAGTCACTGCAAACTGCCTGAGGTCATTTCCAAAAGCGCCAGGAACAATGAGAGGGAAGCTGGGCCCGGGAGACCTGCAGGAAACGCCGTGGAGATTAAAGACAGAGATAGTCCTTTGCAAAAGTACACTGGAGGAATGTTCCCTATGTTCTGTCAACAGAGTTTCTTCCTCGCTCAAGACTGTCTATTTTAAGTCTGAGCTCGCACCAAAAATGGAAATCCTCGCTCAATGGCTATCAGTGGATCTTGGGTTTCTGGGGCTGCCTCGGCCGAGGAAATGAAGCCTCCGGCTCGGCTGGAGCAGCTTCAAACAATCCCTCCTTGCATCAGCTCAGTGCCTGGAGAAAGGATGGAGCTGGAGCCGTGGTACTGCCCTCCTGCCCATGAGCATCGTCCCCACGGGGTCCCCAAAGAGTGACAGAACTGGCCTGAAGGGGACATCCCCACCACGGCTGGGCACATCTGGGCACATCTGGGCACATCTGTGCAACGCCCCAGCTCAAGCAGCGTCATCCCAGAGCACCTGGCCCAGGGCTGCAGCCAGAGCTGGGGCGCTGGGAATGGCATCCCAAGGCCTCGTGGCAGCACAGAGCCAGGCAGGGCTGGCAGGACCAGCTCCATGCACCCTCCTGCTCCAGGGAAGGGGCTGGAAAGGGAGCGCTGAAACACGACCAGAAATATTTGCTGCAGCATCTTGGGCTGAGCTCAAGCCCCGTGACTGCAGATTTGGGGGAATTTGAAATTCCTCTGGCAGGCAGCTGGGCCTCAGTGCAGGGCTGAAACACAAGAGCAGATTGAGGGGCAGAGATGCACTTTTGGCTTTTGAAGCAGAATAGGCCAAGCCGCCCTCACTTAACACATAAGGTACCTCTGGGTGTTTTGGAAAACACTAACAACAACCACATGATTGGTGTAAAACGCTGCCTTTTCCATCCAGACACACCATTGTTTTCAGATAAATACATTCCATCCAGCTTTTTTCCCCCTGTCCTGACTTTCTGCACGTGGCTTCTGCATCTCAGGAAGATGGGAATGGGGGTTTGACCACGGTGGTGGCCCAGGAGGAGCCACTGGAGCCCTCTGGCCTGGGAATTAGGGATGGGGGCTAAACCCTGCCCTGGGTGAGGGTACAGGAGCCAGAGTTATGGGACAGGGATGGAAGGGTGAGCAAAAGGAGCTGCACAGTAGATGTGTAGTAGTTTTTCTAGGGGAAAGCAGAAAATGCGGTTTTTAGACACACACGCAGAGGAGAAAACCCAAATTCCTCAGCGTGGTATTTATGAAGTCACTCGGAGACATGATACAGGCCAGCTCCGGGAGATTTCTCCACGTGTTGTTAAAGATTCAAATTACAGAGCAATTTGGAGCCTTTGAAGACGTCGGAGTGGGCACAGGGAGCCCGGGGGCTGCTCGGGGCAGGCTCTGTCTGTGCTGCAGACCGAGATAACGCAGAGCCACGGAGCCAGGAGCCAGCAGTGACGGAGGCACTGGGGGAATTGGCTCTGCCTGCAGATAAGGGAAGCATCCTGCTTTGAGCACGGGGTAAACAACTTTTAATACACAAGTGACTTATCTGGAGAGTCCCACGGGAGGAAGCGGCGCTGGCCGAGGCTCCGCAGGCGCATCTGGGAGGGGACACGGCACCCGGGGGGATTTGGGGAGCCCAGAGGGTTTGGGGAGCTCAGGGGGGACTGGGGAGCTCAGGGGGGATTGGGAAGCTCAGGG